>NJDC01000410.1:90655-125610 GCA_002245475.1 Calephelis virginiensis
TTAATCCTTACAATAACGTTTATTAGTTGTGTTAAACACAATCTAATAATTTCAACACCTAAGCACTTGGAATATCTGTGATACACCTGGTGTTGCGGAAGTCCGTAGGCGGCGGTGATCACTTTCCTTCAGGTGACCCACTTGCTCGTTTGCCTCCTCTTGTATAATATTGGTAGACCCAATAGAACCCATGTAACTTTACTGTCAATTCGCAAAAAATCTAATATGCTATTAAATATTTTCAACAAATTACAAAACGAAATGACAGAATTGACATTTAAATGATTTTAAATATAGAAACAAATTAGTTAGAGGAAAGATAACTTTATATCATTAATTAATATTTAAAACCCCATACCTAGTATTTATGTAACATTTAGATATGCAATGTGTGTATTTTAAAATACAGGCAACGAAATGTAAATGCTTATTCGATGATTATTATTAATGTATGCTAATATAAAATTGAAGTATTAAAAATTCAAGCTCAGTTAAACCACAGTACAAATCTGAATTAGTATGGAAACTACCAACGAATGTTCGCACTGGCCGGCACATTCACACATGCATGAGTATCGAACAAGACGAGTGGTCACGTTATGTTTGTTTCCGTGATTTTTTTTTTTAATTTCCTATATTTTTATGTTAGAGGGCAGTGAATTAGCACACGGCTCTCTTCATGGTAAGAGATAACCGTGGCCTATAGACACAATAGGTGTCACAAGTGACACGTTATGGTATTTTGGCGAGAGAAATAGGTAAGGCGGTTGGTTCCAGCCCGAGCAAGTGGTAGGTTTTCTACACATCCAGACCAACACGTGAAAAAAATACATTAAGTACGTATTTATTATCTGAGTAGTTCCTGTTATTCGATTGATAAAAAAATAATATGACTATGTGGTGTAATCCAAGTTTGTATGGTGGTTAAATGGAAGATGAGATGTCCGTTACTAGTTTACTCGCACAAACACATACATTAACACTACACTACACATATACACAAAGAGAAAAGAAAGCACTATACAGTTACACAGAAAGTTAGCCAAAAAGCATAAGCATACGAATAACAGAAGCGAATATAATATTATTATAGTAAGCGGTGCACGCAAGCATTGACCGATCGTCGGGTTAAGACTAACCTTTTAACAAAAGAACTTGTGCGCCTTGGTCCGCGCATAAGCGGTAGCGTTTTACATTTTACTTTTATTTATTTTAGAAAGATCTAAGGTTTTACTAATAACTATTTAAATTAACATAAAAACTATTTATTATATTTATGATTATTAAATGTGGCGGCTTACACGCCACAACTACCCCATGCATTCAATAGAGTTTAGGAAAGTATTTTTCAACTATGCGTAGTTTTTGTACTGTTCTATATTTGTACTGTGGTCAAACTGAAAAATTGTTCCAACTTCATCACATCATTTAAGTGTTATTATATAATTCCAAAATCACTTGTCGGATCCTTAAAAAATCACCTCTAAATCATGCCCTACCTGTTCAAAAATGAACGATCAAAATGCATTTGTTATTAGCCGTGTAATCGTGCTATAGACCATCTCCCTTCCTGCCAAACAGCTCGTAAGTGATCAGCGAAAGTTATTTGGGTCATTAACACCAAGATAACTGACGATAGAGCAACTTGCCCGGGTAGAGATCCACCGCCTTATCTATTCTTGCTGCCATTGTTACAGTGTCATTTTCCAGTACGACCAACGGTACGACTGCGACAGAGGGACGGTAGATTTTCACAGTAATGGTTGTAACACCTCAGTTACAAGATAGCGACGCACCTGTACCATCTAAGGTTATCTCTTTTCATCAGGAGAGCTGTGTGTTTATTCGCTATTACTTAAAAAAATAAGAGGTGTATATTCTGGCCAATAACTTCAAAAGGACACGACATCTATTTAAATAAATATGTACTTCTATTTCGCCGGGTCCTCGAATTATGACTGACGGATGGACCATAGAAGTATCTAATAAAAATAAAAACCGGATTTTTTTTAAATAAATAGTATCGTATTTTTTTATAAATAAATATCCCTGGACAAGGCACAGAAATTGAATCGAACCCAAAACTAAGCGAATTATATTATGCTTGTGTTATGGGTGTTAGTCAACGATTCTAATACATAGAAATACTTTAATAGATATCAGAATAAATTTAATAAACACCCATATCTGGAAATATAGACAGCTAAATGTGCATCACACAAATGTCTGCCCCCCTCTGGAATCGAACCGAGCCTAGCGGTTGGTCGATGTAGGTAGCCACTCGACCAACGAGGCGGTCAATTAATTTAATTAGTAATTGTTTTAAACAACCTTTAGGGTGATTGAGATAATTCATGATATAGAGCTAAGAATCGCCATGGTAAAAATTATGTTAAATAAATGTTATTAAAAAAAGGCAAAGTATATTTTAATGTTTTATTTCATAAAACATAACAATAGGCATATTTTATTAATAACAATTACAGTGTATGTACAAAAACGATTTACAAATTCATACTTATCACAATATTTGAACAATATCTAGCAGTAACTATCGTTTGTACTTTGGTACAGCTTACAGCAAGTTCTATATTTTCGTTGCGATAATTATTGAAAGTGTCGTAATCTTTTATAAAAATAAATGTACTTTAAACTAGATCACAATGTTAATCCTACATTAGATGTTTATGTATTTATATAAAGGGCATAATTATAAAATCAGAAACTTTGATTTTTTTTACGCCAGCGGTCGGCCAACCCGCGGCGCGCGGGCCGCGTGCGGCCCGACGACCTCTAGCTTGCGGCCCAAGAATGTCCGCCCATTTTCATTTTTTCTATGAGACATGGCCAATTATACGTAAATATATTTGGCATCTAGGGTAAATATTACAAGTATAGCCCACCTTTAGTTTATTTTGCTACCCAGTGGCCTTTGCCTGCCAAAAGGTTGCAGACCGCTGCTTTACGCTAATATCTCAAAAAAGAAATTTAAATTATTTCATATCGTTCAACGATAAAATAAGCATTTTTTTTTAAATAATAAAAGTTATTAATCACTTACATTTTGTAAATATTTTCTAAAATTATGATAAGAAATAAATCATCCAATATTAACAGACACTGGAATTTCGTTTTTGAATATTAGTCAACACGGAATGCTTTTTTATGTAGTAAACTAAGAAGAATTTAAATAAGTTAGGTTTAACATATGCCATCACCGACTCGATACACAAAATGTAAAGGTAATATAAACAAAAAAATACAGAAAAATAATAAAAATTGCTTCTTCAGTAACATAGTTTAGTTGAATAACAAACGTTATAATGAATTAAAAAAATATTGTAACAGATATCTTAATATTTTACTAATATTTTATCTGAGTGAACATAATCGTTTTTAAATAAAGCATTGTTAAATTAAATATTTTTTTCAAGTACATACGTATTTTTTTTTATTTTTCTTAAAACAAAATTTACTATTTTTCTTAACTTCAAAACATTGGCTTACGAGCTAGTTGGGCTGCCTAATGGAAAGTAAGTACTTTAACTCATAATAAGGAAGACGTCAACACTTAAACTGATTAAATAAATTTCGTAAATATAGAACACAACCTAAAATGTTATTATTCCATATTTCAAATAGTCTATAAATTCTAATATAAACAAACGCAAGAAAATATTAAAAAAGATTGACGCCTAGATTTTTCAATAAGCAAGATCATCAACTAGTTATTTTGCGACGCAACGGAATCAGGTCTCGACTTTAAAACGACACTCAAACTCAAATCAAATCTTGAAATGCATTTGCACTGTTTCAAACATTCTATATTATTTATTTATACTTCGTAATTACAAAATTATCGAACCAGTGATTATAATTTTAAAATAATTATTAATAAAGTTAAAAATTCAATATTGATAAAAATCCATAAACATGCTGTAGAAACCAAATGGGTTTGCTTGTTTGTTAAATTGAAACTTTATAAATAAGACAGTATAAGTGTATTATTTCATTAATAATTTCAAATAGAGTTTTGCAAACACCAAGGAAAAGATGTATACAATATAAACAATAAAAATGTTATTTATTGCCGTCTTAGAATATGACTCGAAAACCGACCATAAAAAAAGAAAATAACGATATAAAAACGTTGGGATTAATACCTGTATAATTATTTAATGCTTATTTCACTAAATAATAATCCTTAACAATATTTTTCTAACTAAATTAGATTATAACAAAAATAGGCACTGAGTTTTTAATTTGTCTAGAATTTGTTAAAATGTAACTGAATATAAAACGACTAATATTTTATATCCATACTTTAGCAGTAACACATTTCTTTTAAAATATATTACGAAAGTATACAGTGAAAAAATATTATCAGTAGCCTTTTCTAATAGAGTAATAAAAAGATGCGTACCAAACCTGTACCATGAAAGCAATATTATTTGAAAACTGTTTACATCAAAAGTGACTACAATTTGTGCAACAATCTCTTCTTTAACTATCCATAATGTTACGTCATGGTTCAACTTCAATAGTATCACATATAATCATCATTGTTAAGAATAAATTCACTCTGTCGCGTCGGTAATCGCCTTGACACGTGGTAGAGACTAGAGTCAGTTTTGAAAATGTGATATGTTGCGTTTCATGATATTTCTATATAATCAACGTCATTGATATCACTCGGTGATATTTCTAAAACAGTGGCCTTGGTCCCAGAGCTTATCATAATTAATGATTATTTCTACTATAAATAAATTCGCCGTTATTAGGAACTTATGCTTTTTCCGGTTTTTGTTTTCTGAAAAATAAAAACAAATATTTATTCATTTCTGTATATATATCATCGGCACTAGTTTATGTAATAGGATGTGTTATAAATTTAATTATATATAGTTGTATTAAAGAGTAAGAGATTCTACGTGTGCATCCTACGCATGCTAGCATTTAGGTATTGTAGTGTTTTTTATAAAATTAAATGCAAACAAGCAGACGGCTTTTCTGAAAACAAAAAGAAAACCTCCAAACAGGAAAAACTATAAAGTGATAACAGAAACGACTACTGGTATAGCATAAAAAAGTTATGCTGTTTTTTTAGCAAAACGAGAAATATTTTTTTTAAGGATGACACATACCCTCCGCCCAGTAGTTCCTGAATCTCCTGCAAGCTCTTGCCCTTGGTCTCGGGCACTACGAACAAAGTGAAGAAGAAGGATAGCACACAACACACGCAGAAGATGAAGAAGCCCACGTACATGCCCGTCTGCTCAGCTATCAGTGGGAAGAATCTGGAAACAAATAAGCCGTTACCGGAGTTATGGAAAATGTTTGCAGTCCATAATTTTACGTAAAGGTCTTAACAAAAAAATTAAATTGTGTTATTGGTTCGAGCGTCGTAAAACTGCAAAAGTCCGATTTCCGACTTCATTACTAATAACGGTTTGACTTTTTTTGTCGAAAGTTACCTTTCTACTGGTAGTTTGTGTATAATATTCGTACTTTATAACAACTGAAAAAGGACAAGACGTATCTTGATACAATTTATATAGAACCATCTTTGATTCACGACCTGCCTTTCGAAAAGGAAATTATGAAATCGCGACGTGGTGATGAAAATTTATTGCGCTTAAATATAATATGGTTTATTGTTTTTTATGCGAGGTGTCCGCGATCAAACACACGGCTTTCCAGATGGTTAGATACCACCCTGGCCTAGATGTCATAGATGGCACATGTACGTCGTTGTCCTGTCTTAGTGCAAGGTTTTAATGCAAATCTAATGGCTACCCTAACCACTAGACGGAAACATGTCGTAGCCATTATGGCGGTGGGAATAGGTAGTCCTGCCCAAGCAAATTGGTGGTCAGCTCTTTACCAGCTGTGATATTGTTGGTATTAGCTTATATTTTAACTTATGCTCGCCTCATACGAGGTGCCTGGCAAAGAGGTAGATGGTCTGTTCCATTCAGCGTAGTCAGACAACACGGGGATGAATATACAAATACTTCACAAATTGAATCTCACCAAAAAATAATCAAATTATATGTCGGCATTATGGGAGATAGTCAACGGTACTAATCTATATATTAATACGTGATGCCAAAACTTTGGACCCCTTTTTACAAAAATTGCGCTGACGCAAGAGCATAAAATTTGGCACACTTATAGTTTACGTGTAGGAGAAGTGCAGAACGCTAATATTTTTCAATAATAATGCTTATAAAGTACATTAAATCAATAAATGTAACATTACCCACACTACCACGCATTTGACACACACAAACAAATACATTGATGATAACGATAAAAGATAACAGTTGGCGAACTAAAAAGTTTGGAAACAAAGTAGTTGGTCTTGAGAAATGACGATGGCGTTCTTATCAACAAGATATTAAAATGTATTATGGTCGAATTTCGATCAACGGGTGACCACTAGTACATATAAATACATATTCCAAAATAAATTTAATAAGCACACCCAAACCCTGAAATGCAGCCATCTAAACGTTTATCACTCAAATGTCTGCCTCCGTCGGAAATCGAAACTGAGCTTCGTGGTTAGTCGGTGTAGTTAGGCATGTACGCTAACCCCAAGTCTATTAAAGATAGTTGTTGCAGAGTAGAAGCCATGAATAATAATAATTTTAATATAAATACGAGTATAATTAAATAAAATAAGAAATTCAACACTAACTTGGTGACCAAGAAGGACAGCGTCCAACAGAAGGCCGTGGCGATAGGCGAGGCGACAGTCTTCACCTCGATAGGGAATAGTTCACTCATCACCGCCCAAGGGAGTGGGCCCAAACCCCAGCAATATGTCACGATGAAGAGGACCAGTGCCAGGATAGGGAGGAAACTGATGCTGTCTACTACTGGACTATCCTGATCTTTCAGCACGAAGAACATTCCCAGCAAGGCCTACAGAAAAATAAGATTTAAATCGCATTTTAAGATCTTAAAAGGCAGCAAAGGCAATAAAGCAAACTGATTTTTTGATAAGGAAAAATACACCTCACCAATAGTCCTACTTAGACTTATATAGTCCTAATAGTGCATGGTGCAGGGTGCAATAATGAAAATCATTGCCGTATCCATTGGCATTGACAGAAAAATTCTACTATACTAAAGTTGATACTAAAAAACAATCTTTTTAAATGTTTTTTTTTTTTATTTTTTTTATGTCACTGTTACTACTAAGTAACGTAAGAGGTACTAGGTAGATCCGAATGTAGTAAATTGATTAAGATATAAGATTATCTAGCGGTTCAGTTGTTGGACTTGACTACATGAGGTCCCAGGTTCGAATCCCGGGTCGGGCAACAAAAAGATTGGGTTTTTTCAATTTTCTAATTAAAAAAATGTAGCTCAGGATTTGAAATGTGCCCGGTTGGCGATAAGTTTGCCACCTACTCGTATCACATTGTGGGACTAAGTGTCTTCGGTTAGTCGTGGGTGCCCTGGTTGTGCCTCTCCCTACCTCTTCGGGGATATAGAAGATGCTTCTTTTTTGTTTAACAAATGTGGTCAAGCTATTAGTAAATTTTACCCTTGAAGATAATTTTGATTTCTACTTAAGGCTTTATCACTTTTTTGGCAATTAAAAGTAAGCCCAAAAGAACTTACAAGTCCGATGGCAGTTCCACAAGCAGAAATCAGAAGAAGAATCCGTCTGCCAAGTCTGTCGACTGCAAACGGAGTAATACATGATGCTAACACCTGGAATATTATAATAAAAAATCATCTAAGGACGTTCTGTGAATATTAATATTGTGTATGGAAGTTCATTTATGACTTTTTTATGACATTCGAAGGCAAACAAGCAGATTGATTTCCTGATGGTAAGAAATTCACGCCGCCTAGAAACACCAGAGGTGGTAATGGTGCGTTGCCAACCTGAGGCCGGGATGCTAGGCCTTGAGCAAAAGTAAGTTTACCGGCTACTTTACCCTCCGAACCGGAACACGGCATGACGTTATAGCGGCAGGAATAGGTAAGGCTGTGGTACCAATCCGGATGTGTCGCTGCGAAACCCTACCACCTAGTTAGATGTCACGGTGTTAGTGACGGCAAGCCTATGCTCGCCTCTTACGAGCTGCCTAGCACAGGAAGGTAGATGGTCTATTCTACAAAGAAGCCCGGACCAACACGGACCATATTATATCGACAAACAGATTTCCCGAAAGTAAGAAGTATAATTTGGCAGCATTTCCTTAATTTTTAATTTTGCTCTACAACTTTAATTTTAGAGGAGGATTTTAAGAGATTTTATTAATCTTTACAGCGATTCTCACTTTGAAGTCAAATCATTTAATGCATAAAAAATATTGATTTTACCAAAACAAAACTGGATTTCTAATGTTTTTTTTTGTATACTTATGTATTTTCATAACTTCCAAACAACTGGACCAATTTGGCTAATGTTGGTTGTGAATAATTTGTGGAAGTCCAGGTAAGGTTATAAAGACAAGGAAAAATAGGAAAACTGCGAAGATACTTGAAAAATCATCGTTTTTATTTTCCCCATACGAACTGAATGAGTGGAACGAAGTTCGCCGGAACAGCTAGTAGATAATAAAAGTCAAGTCACTGAAAAAGTTTAGGTAAAGTAGTTGACTTTAAATTGGCGCTCGTGTTCTTTTGATTGTTGTGCAAGTTGCGTTCTTTTGATGGTACAACTAAATGAGGACCACTGTTTTTGGTTCCATGTTTATTTTCAGCTTGACCATTGTGGCAATACCAAGATAATCATCAAGAATACCGCAGAAGTCGCTAAACTATTTGAAGATTAATAAAGTTACACATGCTTTTTCAGCTTCAATATCAATGGTAGTAATGCCCACAATACCTAAACCCGAAACGGGGAATAGCAGATAGCTATGTAACATCTTTCTCGTTTTTTCCGCAGAAGAAGTTCACGTTCAAGTTGGACATACCTGAACAGCTCCAATGATGATGGTGGCAATATCTGCAATGTCTAAGCCTGAAGCGAGGAAGATATCTGTCATATAGAACAACACAGCGTTGATACCACTGAACTGTTGGGCGAAGACCAGCGCACAAGAGATATAAAACGCCTTGAAGTTACTGCCGCGGAATACGTCGGCTATCTGTAAAAAAATGTAAGATACAACATAAGAAAATGTGAAAACGTGCAAAGATCTTTGAAAGAAGATTAGTACTGGCAGTTAAACAAATATAAGACATAAAATTTACATTTGATATTTTCCATTAGTTTTGGCGCCATCAAGAGAAAATATGCTCATCAGTTTTTCGTAATTATTGAATTTCGTGTTTATATTGAGTGAATTTAGTTAATTTTGGTGGCATTTGGTAAAAGAAATTAGTGTATCATATTTGTTGCCGCCAAATCTAATAAAAGCTTTGTCGGCAGAGGTTGGCCGGAGCTTTGTGGCCACCGCTTCACTCAAGACCCTGACATGACTTTCTTTGACGACTTATGAATAACTTTGAATAATAAAACCCAATTTTGTTAAATTAAGTAACTTGATGCGAATTTTAACTTGACCAATGGCAAATGCTAACACTAAATGCCAAAAACTAATATTTTCCACAGTCTGCGTTTAATGGAACTTCCGCACATATTTTATATTCGATATATTTTTATAGTATCACGTCTTATGATATTCTTAATGTATAAATAAAATTTAATTACTGACTTACTTATATTCAAATCAAGTCTCCTACAGGGTTGGCAGAAAGTATCAAGCGCCAAATGTCACAATCCAGGATCCATCGACCAAAAGAGACCAAAAGAAAATGTGCTTTCCCAATTTAAAAAAAAATAGCATTGCCCGAGATCGGATATATGCCAATTTTTCAATAGGCTTGCTACCTATCACATTGTGAGATTTAGTGTCTTCGGCTAGTCCTAGATGTTCTAATTGTACATCTGCCTGCATCTTCGGGAAACGGGCGTGAAGATACTTTTTATACCATCTATTTATACATTTTGACTCCCGTGGGAAAGATGAACACTTACGGTAGCAGTCTTCTCTAGAGATGCGTTAACATCGGCTGTGATTAGACTGAGCTCGGATTCTACTCCAGCTCGGGAACGGCCGCGAATCGTCATTAAACTTCTAGCAGCACCCTCCCTGTCCCCTGCAAGTGAAAACTATAAGTTCATTTGCAATTCATGCAGTGGTCTACTACCAATACAAGTATCCAAAATGGTTGCTCATATTACTTCTTTCGTATAGTTTTTGTATGTGATAAAACAGCAAACAAGCATGTCTAGGGATGGTAAGAAATAGACTTTGTAGATGCATCTCTGCTCTCTCTGCTGTAATTACGCATTAGGCCTGCCTTACACTTTTACTAACACTGTAATTGTCTTGTTGCCTTTGGTTTTGTTGGTTATGACCTAATCTATGCACATCTCTTACGAACTGCGAGACACGAAGGTAGACAACCTGTACTACACATGGAACCCACACCAGATTAAAATAATAAAAATAATCCTAATAATAAATATTCCTGGACAAGTTACACAAATTTAATCTAACCCCAATGTAAGCAAATTATGTGCTTGTGTTATGGGTGTTAGTCAAAGATTCTAATAAACAGAAATACTTGGTCAGTGTAGTAAGGCGTATACGCTAGCCACTCAACCAACGAAGCGATCAAATGTTAAGTTACGTCTCAGATAATAACGTTTAGCGCAGGTTTATAAGGGTTCTAGACGGTTGCAAACACTGGTTGTAAACATTGGTTTGCATCCATCTGGACCGTAGATTTAATCCAAATTTAATAATAATCGGTGGATGGAAACAAAGTTTCTTTCAAACTTATCTTCTTTTACGATCGTCTTGAACGTCATTTAAAATCATATAGTCTCGTATAGACTATATAATGACACAAACCTTTAAGCAAATAGTAAGTTGGGGTATCCGGCATAAAGAAAAAGAGAATAGCAAAAACAGCGACGACCACAACTCCAACCACGGAGACTGCCATGTAAGATATGAAGGGTCCTATTCCGTAGACAAGGAGGAAACCAAACGTCACGAAGAGTTGAAGGAATGATCCGAGAGCTCCTCGACTATCCGTCTGTAAATAAGAATATTTTAATTATAATACAGGCGATGAGACAGGCAGGAATGTTTGTGAAATGGTGAATGTATTTAAGTGATCTATCAGAATATGATGAAAGTTGGTATGCAGGTACACTTTTACCAGACGATGAACGTGTGTAACTTTTTACCTGGCGAAAGCAGAATCGCCACGAAAAACGATTAGTGAAGCAGAGGTTTAAATAAACGCATATAATATTGAGAGCTAGATAGCCTTAACGAGACCCAGGTACATTTTTTTTAAAGCAGAAAACAGAGTGTGATTGAAGGGCTTAAAAATAATCTCATAGCTCTTCTATTAAAACTCTCATAAATCACACTGATCCGTGGATAATGTACATCTGTTTTTGTTGGCCTCTTTAATTTTCTACGAAATCTGTCAGCTTTCTTTGGACTCTTTGTCTTTTTCCTGTCACAACGTTTGTCATGATGATGCTTGAAATAAGTTCTTCTACGATGCTATTCAGATAAGTGACAAGTAAAATTGATCTTGAACCAAGGCAAATTATAAAAGTAGGTACATGTTTATGTGAAACCAGGAGAACTGTGAAATCAAAATCGACACCGGAATCACCGCTATCAATGACACTTTGAATCTATGACTTACCGTAGCGATTTCTGCGCAGTACATAGGCGATATTGTGAAGATCATCCCGACAGCTACACCCCAGAATATTCTCCCTGCGTACATCAATCCCATATTTTTTCCGATTGCAATCAGAATCCATCCCACAAATAGCGGTAAACTACTGCACATCAAACCCCATTTTCTTCCAATCTTAGCTGCAAGGAAGCCTCCTATAAATGGACCTGTAAGAAAAATCCTATAATCATTATCACAGTTATAAAAATTTCAGTTCTGTAGTATTTACAAAGTTTGGTCCATAGCGTAGCGTAGAAAGAAAAAATAGCAATAGAACCAAATTTACCTAACGCTATTTTTTCAAATAGATTATGTCAGGTAAAATAAAAGGCAGTCTAGCGTTGGACTCGTCATTATCAGATTCCTTGTTCAATCCCCGGGTCGGGCATAAAAAAGAAATGTGTTTTTCTAATGATGGCTTATCACCTATAGTGTCTTTGGCTAGTAGTAGGTTTCCTAGGTGTACCTCTGCCTTTCTCTTCAGGGATATGAGCGTGAAGATGTCTTTGTCTTATTTTGGCTAAATGAAGCCCTCCCTTTATCATTACCATATCATTAAATTCGCCTTTTTCATTTGGCCGATATGAATGACTTTGATTAAATCGTCTTCTGTAAAATATATCATTAGTATCCAGCGTTGAGGTGATCCGCTCAACCTGTTGATGACTATAAAACTAATGAACTATATCCACTCACTCCAATGTGGACGCGAAGGCGTATTTCTTTAGTTTAATAATTCACGCCCGTCTTCGCAACGCAACGCTAGGCTCGCAGTGTGGACACACACTATGGGCTGATTTTACCATGTTCAAAACCGTGTTTAGTAAAACAAACTTCAGTGTAAATACCGCTTGTGATCCCGTTCATATGCTACTGCAAGTACACTTATAAATTGACAATATTCTTATTCCCATCCCCTGATAATCTACTTACCACGTCAAATAGTCGAAATATTTACAACTAGTTCCTGTCTATGACGTTGCCCGAGTAGCTAAGGGATAAAAATAATACAGTGTGTTAATCCAAGTTACCCTCTATGTTTGTGTCAAATTTCATGAAAATTGGTTGACCTGTTTTTACGTGAAGGAGTAACAAAGATGCAAACTTTCGCATTTGGAATATTAGTAGGATAATCAAAATTTCTTTGACAGTGAAATCGACATGATTGGCACCCTTGACTAAAGGTTAATCGATACGTTAATCACGTTAAAATGTGATGGTGAAACCCAGCCTAAGTGTCAGCAATGTTGAATTGCTCAAGCATTAAATTATTTATGACATGCTCGTTTGATAACTTGGAACTTACCAACTATAGCACCGATATTTAACAGCGAGCCCATCCAAGCGATCTCATCACTAGTCGGTAGCTGTTCGAGGGGCGATTCACTCGTTCTGTTCTCGTTCGTGAGCAAAGAGTTTATTGGTGACGTCCATCCCATAGAGTAACCAAGGGACAGGATCGCGATATTCGCTGAAAGTAACAGACAATATCTTATATTAAAACAAATAAAACTATTAATTCCCTACACTGAAGATATTTTAAGAGGTTTTGTAAGAACAGCAGTAGACTAGAGAAGTTGTAACAAATAAGCCCAAACATGATAGGCTATTGTTAGGTTCCATCATCAGCAACTTAAGCAGTTAATTGTATCACTTATGTCTGCAATTTTCCAAAAATCTGCTGATAGCATTTCGATGGCATGGATAGCTTTATACTTTTTCATTATTTAAATCCTTAATCAAATTAAAAAAAATGATGTTTTGCGTGTTCAATTGCATTTGAAGCGAAGATACGGTGCGCTGGGTGCATTTTCATATGCAACAATGACCAATTTACCGAAATCCCACAGACTTACGGAAGAGATGTTTGAAAAGAGGGTATTTTTGAAGTTATTTTTTTCTGTAACATTGGAAGGCAAACGAGCAGACATATTTCCTGGTGGTAAGAAATTCACGCCGCCTAGAGACACCAAAAATAATAATGTAAAAATAATAATGGTGCGTTGCCAACCTAAGGCTGGTATGTTAGGACTCGAGCAAAAATAAGTTCACCGGCTATCATACCTTCAGAATCGAAACACGTCAACGGCAAGCACTGATGTTATGGCGGCAGGAATAGGTAAGACAGTGGTACCAATCCGGGCGAGTCGCTGCAAAACTCTACCACCTAGTAGGATGTCACGGTGCTAATGAAGGTAAGCCTATGCTCGCCTTTTACGAGCTGCCTGGCAGGAAGGCAGAATATGGTCTATTCCACAAAGGAGCCCGGACCGATACACGGTGAAAGCACCGAATAGAACACAAACACATAATTTTTGATTACTTTATTATTCATTTTTTATTATTTTAAAAAGTGTAATTCATGAGACTGGTCAAAAATAAATTAATATCAATTTTATTATTCGATTTTCAAAATGTAGTTAATATGCTTTAATCAAAAGAGTAATCAAAAAAAGTTTTTTTTGTATGATATAGGAAGGCAAACAAGCAGACGTTACGGCGGCAGGAATAGGTAAGGCGGTGGTACCAATCCGGGCGAGTTGTTGCAAAACTCTACCACCTAGTCAGATGTCACGGTGTTAGTGACGGTAAGCCTATGCTCACGTTTTACGAGCTGCCTGGCAAGGAAGGCAGATGGTCTATTCTGCAAAGGGGCCCGGGGGAACCACCAACACGGGGAAAAATCGAAATTACGATTACAAACTAATAATCATTAATCACCGACACGATTACTTTTTTGGTTAATTTCCGTAATCTGTAATCATGAATGAAGATTACAAAATGTAATCGCATCCTTAATCATTAATCTGATTACATTTGGCCCAACTCTGGGACCAACTATATTGCGCTACGGAATGTGTAGAAACATTTAATACGCACAAGCCGTCGTAAGCTGGCCCATCATCATCGCCATCATCATGTGATATGTATTGACTATCAGGAAATCGCCTTTGTGGTCTAGCGGTACAGTTGTTGGACTTGACCACATGAGGTCCCGGGTTCGAATCCCGAGTCGGGCAACAAAAATGAAATTTGGTTTTTCCAATTTTCTAATAAAAAAAAATGTTGCTTGGGATAGGATATGTGCCCGATTGGCGATAGGCTAGTCATGGGTGCCCTGGTTGTGCCACTGCCTCTTCGGGGATATGGGCGTGAAGATACTCTCAGGAAATGCGTTTGGCTGTTTTTACGTCAAAAATAATTCCACAGTCATTTGGCAAAACAATGGTGACTTATCTTATTAGTGGACGTTAGTAAGCAAACGTAGTTCAGTTATTAGTAACAATGTGACATTAGTGCATCCAGGAAGGTAATCTTGATATAAATCAGAGGTTCCCAAACTTATTTCATGTAACGCCCACTTTAAAAAACAGGTGTTTTGTAGCGCCCCCCCCCCTCGTTTTTTTCTTGTCAATAATCTCAATAACATATTTGTTGCGCCTAGTTTAAAAAAAAACATTTTTTTCAAGATTTATACCACCCCCCTCTAGGCTTCCAGCGCCCACAAGGGGGCGTTATCGCCCACTTTGGGAAAGGCTGATATAAATTATAGTTCAAGTTCATTATGAAACACACTTAAGAGTTAATTTAGTAATAGTATTCTATTACTAAATGAACAGATTTTATGTGACACTGGCTGTTTCCCACGATTTTACCTATTAATGTTATTGATCCCCTGCGAGAACTCGTTGAGATATCTGAATAAGTGTGCATAAATCTTAGGTTTATAACGACCTATTTTCGAGCACAAAAAAAACCGAGTACAAATTCGTTAAATTTCGTTCGGTCTTTTTAATGTCAAAATGGAACATACACTCATATGCAAATATTTTCTAGTTTCTGTTGTCAGTAGCATGAGACTAGTTAATATTTACTGGATTGCTCGGAACAAGCTGCTGGCGATGTTTTAATGAAGGCATTTTACGAGGAGTGTTAATATAAAAAAGAAGTATCTTCACGCTCATATCCCCGAAGAGGTAGGCAGAGACACAACCAGGGCACCCACGACTAGCCGAAGACACTAAGTCCCACAATGTGATAGGTGGTAAGTCTATCGCCAACTGGGCACATTTCCAATCCCGAGCAACGTTTTTTTTATTAGAAAATTGGAAAAATCCAATTTTCTTTTTGTTGCCCGACCCGGGATTCGAACCCGGGAACTCAAGCAGTCAAGTCCAACAACTGACTCGCTAGACCACAGAGGCGAGTGTTAATATAATTTTGAAAAACCTCATTGTTTTAGTGACTAATTCTTTATATTGCATACGCAACCATGGGCAGTAATAACTATAATATCCAGCAGCCACCAACCCATATGCCAGCCTTTTCCAAAAAACCTAACTTGATATTTACTAGTAACACGTTTTTCTTACCACAGATCTGTCTGCATGTATGTCTTTCAATGTATTCACAACATTGTTTAAAATTTTAAATTATAGGCACTTTATTTTACGTAACTTTAAGGCTTAAAGTTATTTCTCTATCGCAGAAACCATTTAAGCAATAATATAAAAAACACAAAATTGGCCTCAATTCTTTAACTATCTTTACACTCAATTTCATCAAAGTTTATTTAGAGCCAATATTAATAATCAATCCTAATCCAAAACTTGCTGTCCAAGATTGATATTTTGATCCATTTTTATGTTATCGCTTGCCAATAACATATCTGTGGACAGGATAAATATGGCAATTAGGTATGGGATGGGCCGCCGGATACGCAGCTATCTAGATTGCTTGAAATCCATTAGATTGAGATACATTATTAACATTGGCCGTTAGTGATTTAGCAATAAAATGGCAACATAAAAACATGTTTTCGCATTTGTAGATAATACATAGGTATGTGTAAAGACTTCTTTCTTCCTCAATAGTCGCACGTGTAAGGGACATTCATCTTAATCATTTTATGGACCTCATCCTGTATTTCACTTGGTAAGACGATATTTAGGCCTTGGATTCCACGGCATCTCTGGATCACACGAATTGATCTACTTCTAAAGTAAGCAGCATATTATATGTGATATGGGTGTGTGCTTATAACAACTGCTATATATTATGTATATCACAAATTAGGTATAGCAATACTAACATTATAAATGAGAAAGTCTCTCTGTCTGTTTTGGTTTCACGGCTAAACCTCTCAATGGATTCTTGGATTCTAATAAAATTTTAATCTCTTATAGCATTTAGGGTTTAATGGTCCTGAACGGTTAAGTGGTCCGGTATCGCACTTGACTTCTTGAAGTCCCGGGTTTGATCCCCGGGTCGGGCAACAAAAATAGAGAATGTGGATTTTCCTTTAAAAATAATGTTGTCCGTGATTGGACATTAGATTGGCGTGCCACCGATCACATTGTGAGTGTGGTGTTTTCGGCTAGTCATGGGTAGGGTTACCCGTGAAACTCGATTCATGTAATATTGGAAATTGGAATCGAGTACCACATTTTAGGTATTCTTGAACTACTAGCGAAGAACTATTAGCGAATTATTATAATTTAGTCAATAGAAACAACAAATTGTTTTATCAGATTCGATGATTTTTTGTAGCTAAATGTTAAAAATCTGCTAGTTTTGTGTTCAAAGGTAGCTAAAATGACAAAGGCGATTCCAATATCCATATTTCACGATAACGAGATTCAAGAGTAACTCTTCTGGTTGTCTCTCTGTCTCTTTCTTGAGAGATACCTATGGACTTGAAGATACTGATAAAATTTAAAATATATGTAGTTTAATATCCATTTTTTTTGTTCAAAAGTCTACCCCTAAAGGATTATCAAGGGAGAAAATGTTTGTATGAAAATCTCTTCTACGCTTACAAAGTCGCGCGTAAATAGCTATTAAATACATTAAGTATTATATTTATATTGTGTATGTATTTGTCACCTAACTCCCAAAAGGTTAAATCAACTTGATTAAAATTTTGTATGTACCAAATATATTTATAATTATATAAAAAAACGCAAGATGTCATGTCTTGAAAATAACTGACATTAAAAGTGTCGCTATTTAGAAATAGTTATTACAAAAACTTGGGTTTTCTCATATCCAACGTAAATCGTTCGACTTATAGTTATTACTACTATTTAAATTATGCGCTTCGGGCTTTACAATTTTTACGCTTTTTACACTTTATACTTTTATTTTTAAATTAGCTGACCTAATCAAAATTAAAGCGAAATGATTAATAATGTGTAATTACAACTATATATAGATTTATTTAAAATATGTTCGGATGTCCGAAGCTTGACGAATATAGCCGAAGCGCATAATGTAACTATGTAATAGTACTACAATGAGTGCATGTGTAGCTAGCGACACGAAACTATTGAAATGAGCGCAAAATTGCAAATTGTGCTCTCGTTTTTAGCGGACGTTGTTGAGATGCCAAATGTGCATCTTGAGTTTTTTTATGTCAATCCTGTAGGCATATGGAAATATGTTCCTATGTCGATTGAAAATACAAAAAGAAGGACAGTTGCTCTGCTGTCGGTTTGTCAGGTAGATATAGGGTTGCCAACCATACTTAATAATAAAGTATCTTACTTTATTTTTCGTAATTATAGTTTATAATTTTACATACAAATAAAGTATGCATAAATACTTTATTTTCAACCTTTACCATGATGCGTGAAATAAAATACACATTATGGGTAGGTACTTAACGATTTATAATTACAAAAAAATGTTAGATGTCAGTTGTGGATGTGACAGTGGCAGGACAGGTGACAATTTGTGAAATGGTACAAAAATGGTTTGTTAGTTTTGTTTATATTAATTTAAAAATATATAAGGTAAATAAATAAGACTTAAATAGATCCAAAAAAATCACTAATGATGATAAATAATTTACAGTGAAAAGTACAGTTGAAATAGGCGATATATACTTAAAAAATGCATGTGATAGCTTACCAAATATAAAAGAAATTATTTCTTACCTACTGACCCATTCTTGCCAATTCGGCTTTCACTGACAGAGATTTTTCAGTAATAAATCATAAGTGGCAGGAAGAGAGAAATAGAGCAACAAGAAATTTAATTAACAATGTACTGTTTGTTTATTTAAATTTAAATGTTAGTTGTTAATCAAGCTTTAGATTACAAAAAATAATTTAGTATGCGCTTAAGAAACACGAAAATACGTTTTTATAGGCATAACAAAAATACTTTTTTTCTTTCTAATACTTTATTTTTTGCTTATCCAAACCAGTCTATACTTTTGTTGTCAAAAAAAGTTGGCAACCCTAGGTAGATATTTTTTTTACAACATTGGAAGGCAAACAAGCAGATGGATTTCCTGATGGTAAGAAATTCACGCCGCCTAGAGACACCAAAGGTGGTAATGGTGCGTTGCCAACCAGAGGCCAAGATATTAGGACTCGAGCAAAAGAAATTTTACCGGCTACCTTACCCTTCGAACCGGAACACGTCATGACGTTATGGCTGCAGGAAAAGGTTAGGCGGTGGTACCAATCCGGACGAGTATACAGGGACAGATACTCCTCTTTTTTTATTAAAAAATCAAGTCTGTGTCATTTACAACATATAGCTCGAGAAATGCAAAACCGAGTGGAGGTTTTTTTTTTTACCAGTATCAATAGCAAAATAATTTGTGTACTTCGATATAGATAATTTTGGTTTTGAATTATTTGTAGAATTCCAGGTTAGGTTTAAAAGATAGGGAAAAGGAAAAACTGCAAGGAAACCAGAAAAAAACATTTCAAGCTTTTCATACAAACATACAAAAGTTCGGGACGGCTAGTATAATATATAAAAATGTATGTTGTTGGTTTTTGTTATGCTTATAACAAAATAGAATAATTGTAATGGTCCTGACAACGGATGCAATTTACTATTTAATAAACGTTGACATATCACGTTGGCATTGAACTTGAAAACAACGTGAACGGAAATTATTTGTATTTGTAATGTCAACACAAGCTTATATTTAAATAGTGTAAAAGTAAGTAAAGTATTATGAATCTGTAGATATAGTGTTCGACGACCTCCCACCCGGTGGTCTGATGGTCAGGTCAAAGTCGCGGGGAGTCGCTGGATACAAGCGGCTGGTGACCGTGACTTGTGGCGATCTTTGGGGGAGGCCTATGTCCAGCAACTTCACAAGCGCAATCAAAGTACTTAATATCAAAGTAATTTTATTTTAGCACTTGCCCTGTAATTGGGTTAAACTATGCATTTTAAAGAAATAAAAAAAATTCGCCCCAGACAGGATTTGAACCTGTAACCTTTCGTCTTAAGCCGACGAATGCTCTAACCAGTCAAGACTTGCGGCTAATTTTTTTTAATCCTTTCGGTTAACGGTAGTTATGTCCTATAAATACACAATTCTGAGTACGAACTAAATAAGTTCATCATTACAGATAAAATTAATTTAATTTTCATGTAATTCATATTCATTTGTTTTAATTTGAGTTGAACTCTTATGTACAACTGACCTACATTATAACAACCTTTCTACAACATCTTTTTCCTTACAGGTTTTGCTGGAAGAGATCTCGCAAGGATATAAGTACAACAATGTAAACAGGATTTCTTAATAATATTTCATATTGTATTTTGAGTGTGAAGAATAAATATATAAATAAATAATGCTTTATTATAGGAGAGGTCAGCGATTCAGAAGAGCCGTGTGCTTGACCCGGGTTTTCTGATGGTAAAAGGCCACTGTGGCTTGCAAATACCACAGATGTTATAGGTGCGACGCTGTTCGGGGAACGGGATACTAGGCCAATTGTGCAAGTAACCCGGCTACGAGACCCTTCAGACCGGAACGTGACGGAGTCATTATGGCGGTAGAAGTAGATAAAGCGGTGGATCATTACCCGGACAACTTGCTTCACAAATCTCGACCCCTAGTAATAGTAGTAAGTGGTCGCCAAGGTCCCCAATATTGGTACCATCGAATTTCCTATTCCTGTCGCTATAGAGTCTGTGCACGCTATTGTCGTGTTTTATACTGGAGGGTAGAGCACAGACTTATACATTTGACTTAGAGCCCTGCCAGAAGATAGCGATACACCATTAATATCCGGGTGTGGTACCTATAGGCAAATGTTGTCTGTTACTATCAGGAAAGCCTTTGCTTATTCCTATAGTATCTATATAGGTTGAAAGCATGTAATGAGAAACTTACAGCATCTTAAAACTGAATCCGGTCTATTTGTCATGGTTCTCAAACTATTACAGAAACACTATTACTAATTACTTAAAAGTAATGAAATCAAAAAAAAACAACTTAAATTCTTTTGACTTCTGAAACCGTTTATTAAAAACCATATGTTCGATCGCTCCAAAACCGTAAGACCACCTTTCTGTACTTTAAATTGAATGTAATAGTCGTTTGTACGTTCCTGGGTTAAAATTAATAATGGGTTAACCTTTCAAATGTATAATGACTACATACTTTTTAAAAGATAAATGAGAGTTAAATATTTAACCCAAGAACCTAATATTTAATAGTACCGTGTTAATTTATTTAGCTCTCGAGTTATTTTTAATAATTTAACCCTTTATTAAATTCAATCTCGCAACATACAAGTGGCTCTAATTATGATATTGTATTTTTGGTTCATTATAAAGTTTATTCATTATTATTTTTTATCCTAACCACATTAATACCATGGGGGTAATTCTGTTGTGCACAAACTAAACTTATTTTAGATGCTCTCTTTTCAAGACACAAAAAGAAAAGAGATAGAATATTTATACATTTCACATTATTCTGGACGTTTCGACTTATGACGATGAAATTCAGAGTTGGGCAAAATGTAATCAGATTGATGATAAAAGATTGCGATCACATAATGTAATCTTCAATCATGATTACAGATTACGGGAATTAATCAAACAATATCGGTAATTAATAATTATTAGTTTGTAATCGTAATTTCGATTACTTATTTTGATTACTCTTTTGATTAAAACATATTAACTACGTTTAGAAAATCGAAATACAAAATTAATAACTATTACATAATTTTCTTTGCGTGCTATTTGGAGTTTAAATTAGATTTTAAAATTAACCTCTTTTCAATGTCTTTCAAAAATCTCTTCCGAAAGTCTGTAGGATTTTGGTAAATTGGTCATGGTTGCATATGGAAATGCACCCCACGCACCCTATCTTCGCTTCGAAATGCAATTAAACACGCCAAATATTTTTTTTGAATTTGATTAAGGATTTAAATAATGAAAGAATATAAAACAATCCATGCCATCAAAATGCTATCAACAGATTTGTAGAAAATCGAAGACGTACGTGATACGATTGACTGATTAAGTATCCAACCACAATGATTATAAATAATCATCAAAAGTTTAATTAAGTGTTTGCATATAATCAGAATACTGGTTATTATAATCAAAATTAACGATTACAAATGTAATCATGATTGAAAATAATCCAGATTAAAAGTAATTATGATTAATGTAATCATGATTACTTTCAATCATATCAGATTACAAAACTAGTTTTATTATATTACTTTTAATATTATTTATATTATTAGGCCCAACTCTGATTATAATGAAATCAAAAGAAAAGGAAAGAAACAAATAGGAAAAAATCAATGAACGTTAAAAAAGAGTCAGCTTATAAAATGACAGACCCAATGATAGAATTCCTATAAAAAAAAGACCATTTGAACTCAGATCGGTTTAAATGTTAAAATCATTTAGTTTTCAGCACGTTTCTCGTGGATGGCATGGTCAAAATAAACAACCTTTATCAAATTTGAACCCCGGACCGAACTCGACCCGACCTGATAACTTATTATAAAATAAAAAAAGTTGAATATTGTTATTAGCATTGACATAACATAGATAAAAATTCATAATACTCATAAATTTATCAATATAGTTATCCATTTACGCTTGCTGCAGTGACATTATTCGATTAGATAAGTCTTAAGATAATCACCTGATGTTTATTATATGCTAATTATATAGTATATTATGTATCTACGTTTTTTGTTATCAATACAAACGATACGAACAACTGGAAAATTAGCAAAATCTTTTACAATTCAATTATTAAAAAGTTTTTTGTATTATCATGGCAAGCGAACAACACCACAGCTCTTCTGATCCTACGAGCCTTTAATAGCCTTTAGATAACATAGATATTATAGATGAGAATACCGGAACAGGTAATCCCTAGCCAAGAAATTTGTTTCAAAGAACTCTACCACTAGTGATGGTGTTGGTATTGATCTATATATCTTTGCTTGCTTCTTTGTGGTGCCTGGCAGGTTTTTTTATGATATTGGAAGGCAAACAAGCGGACGGATTTCCTGATTGTAAGAATTCCTGCCGCCTAGAGACACCAAAGTTGGTAATGATGCGTTGTCAACCTGATACCGGGATGTTGGGCGGATGTTGGGCCTCGAGCAAAAATAAGTTTACCGGATATCTTGTCATCCGAATCGGAATACAACGACAAGCACTGACGTTAAGGCGGCAGGAAAAGGTAAGGCGGTGGCATCAATTCGGGCGAGTCGCTGCTAAACTCTACCACCTAGTCAGATGTCACGGTGTTAGTGACGGTGAGCCTATGCTCGCCTTTTACGAGCCGCCTGGCAGAAAGGAAGATGGTCTTTTCTGCAAAGGAGTCTGGACCAATACGGAGAAAATACAGGGAGGTAGTCTTTTCTACATAGAGCACCCGGTCCGGAAGTCAGAACATTAGGGCTTACATCGTCGCCACAGGACAGCAAAGAGTCTACAAAATCGATGGTGTCTATTTGGGCACGGTTGTCTCTTACCACTGGAGCACTGAGTGCTTATTCGCTGGGCTATTACATAAAAAAACACATGCCAAAAACAAAAAGAAGGTGAGAGGTGTCAAGGGATACCCGGATTGAACGAACCTGTACACTCTCAACAAAAATAGTCGTCGCGACACCACACTGTTCAATGCGAAATAAAAATTAAAATATCTGACTTGCTCTCTATATGAGAGAGAGAGACAGACAAAGAAACATGTGCACGCCGCACAGCTTTCAATAGCTTACTATAGCAAAAAGTGTCGTTACAAGTTTTCGTGAGACTTTTTCGCGAAACTTCGTTCCAATATCCGGTGAGTTTTTGTAGAATTTTGTCACCCAGCATTACAACATACTATCTAACTATCTCTAAGTAATAGAATATCTATTTCTGATTTTGAAAAATGACTCTCTGTTTCCCTTGGTCATCGCATCATGCATGAAACGATGCATCAATTTCTCTAATAATTTTTATGCTTTGTTAATTATTGACCGGCGATATAAGAACCTACAAAAAAAATACGGCTGGACGATTTTGGTTGAAATATGCATGTACGATTCAATTGTGAAAACACAACTGGATTCGGGGAGAGGCACTGTATGTCACCAAATTAAAACGGTATGAAGTTCGCTGGGTCAACAACCCATGTATAAAATGTACTAAGCAGTTGAACTACTTTCTTTTAAACAAAAGAATATTAGTATACTTTTTTATATTGAAATTTGAAGACATTGTTCTTATTTAAAGTTATGAATCTATCAGAACTCCTTGAAATATCGGGGTAAGAAACAGCTATATTATTTTTTAAGGTTCTGTCTTTATCAATCGAACTAAAATTTATTAAAATTGATATAGGAGTTTTAATATAAAAACGGAACGTTACAAACATACGCACATTTGCATTCACAATCAAAGGTATCACAAATGAAGTCACAGGCAAAATCAGAGCTAGTAATAAAGATGATATTATGTTAACAGTATTTTTACGTGTGCTAAGTTGGCAACTCTTGCTATGGTAGTGCCAAACTTTTGTGACTATGTTACAGTATTTCTTTTTTAAATCAGTATATTAAAAATAAATCGAATGCACAATAATTACTATGTTACTATAACAGCATAATAATAACCATGTCAAAACACAAGATCAACAAACATATCATACGTTATATTGGAAGACAAGTAGACGGATTTTCTTATGGTAAAAAATGTGTCACTAACACCGCGTCTCAGACTAGCTGGTCGAGTCTTGTGATGACTCGTTTTACCTTAGCTAATTCTGCTGTCGTAGTGCCAACGCTCGTCATTGTTGTGTTCCAGCATATTTGCGTTGTGTTGTGTACAGCTTGTATAGGCTAGAAAGTAAAGTAGAGCCTAGAGAGTAAAAAAGTAAGTAAGAAGTAAGAGTAAATTACGTCAATAAGAAGTAAAAAAGTAAGAGTAAGTTAAGTCAGTAAAAAGTAAAAAGTTAAGAGTAAGTTAAGTAAGTAAAAACAAAAAAAAAGTAAGGAAAAGAGAAATAAAATCCTATGTAAAAGGGTTAACATTCTATCTTCTGGTTAGAAATGCACCA
This sequence comes from Calephelis virginiensis, assembly GCA_002245475.1. Taxonomy (NCBI): domain Eukaryota; kingdom Metazoa; phylum Arthropoda; class Insecta; order Lepidoptera; family Riodinidae; genus Calephelis; species Calephelis virginiensis. The sequence goes on from NJDC01000410.1 coordinate 115,755, forward strand.
TTGACACCTCTGGTGTCTATCTAGACGATGTAATAGTTTTAGCATAAGTAAATCCGTCGGCTTATCAGTCCTCTAATTAACAAAAATCTACCATTTAAAGTACGGAGCGAAAGGTTTAAATATTTTTATTTTAATGGCCTCTAAGGGTGGATGGAGATTTGCCTGTGTGGTCTAGTGGTTCAGTAGGGGCGTTGACTACATGATGTCCCGGGTTATATTTACGAGTCGGATAACACAATACGTGTTTTTAATGAAAAGTCGTTGCCCGGGATTCGACATGTGCCCGTTAGATCTTTTAATATTTTAGCCTATAGTGGCTACCCTATGCCCACCTCTTAGAAGATAAGGTCATAAAGATGCTTTTGTTTTTTATTTTGAAGGGAAATATTGGAATCGTTTCGGAAAGTTCAAATATATTTGACGTCAAGGTTTATCTCAGTAGATAACTGGATATTGGAGGTCTAAAGTTAGGAGATTACTTATCTTGTCAAGTTCACTAGTTACGATTTTTAAAACAGTGTATGTTTGACCGACTACAAAAGGAGAGGGTTATCTGTTCAACATGTACTAACTACGCACATCTTGTTGTTTGCAGTTAATACGAAAATTATACCTTGGCTTTGAAGTTTGTTTTGGAAAAAATGGCATACAGGTTTAGTGGGCGGGCAACCTAACTGAGCTCGTAGTTTATTCAAAGCGTGTATGGCGATTACTCACCTTTTTGTATAAACATCCCTTAATTAGAAACTAATGTAACTATTTCCTTTCAGAGACGACACGACAAAAAGTGTATTTTTTGTGAAAGTTCTATTGAACCAAATATATTTAATTATGATTCGGTTCTTAACCTAACTAAAAAAATTTGTGAAGTATAAGTACGCTTAAAAATGCTGTTAAATTTTCGTTCTCAAACGTCTTATTTTCGACAAGCGTGAGAACGTTTAGACTTCTCTGGGTCCTATGCCGTTACTCTGTCTCTGAAATTGTTTGTAATAAATTATAAAGCTTGTAATGAATATAAATGCTTTATTTTCAACATTGAAATATACAGAAATATTTTGTATGCATAAATTAATTATTTCCAACCTTAATGTGGTAGAATAAGTTGGTATACCTAAATGTCTTTATAACAACTGTTTAACACATATATTCCGCAATAAAATACATCATTTATAATTATAAATTGCAATTTAAGAATAAATAAAAAAAAAACGATGAAAGATTGACAAAGCAGATATACAATGCGGATGTGGATGGATGTAGGTACCCGGGGAGACCAAGGTTGACATTTCACGATCAGATCAATCGGATATTATCCGAGGGTGTTGTGAACAGTCTCCGAAACCGGCGTGTTTGTATGAAAAGGGTAATGAATGTGAAGGAAGCAAGACAGGTTTGTCAGGATCGTGAGGTCTGGCACTTGATACTCTCTGCCTACCCCGTAAGATGTGTATGTAATAAAAAAAACATGATAAATAAATGTAGCATTTACAATTGCTTTAAGAAAGAAATAATTCCACCGTTGGCAAGTTGTGGCACCGGGACCAAAAATTGACATTAACATTGGCCACGATTTGACGACGAAAAGTGAAGATTCAAGTCATCTAAAAAAGGATAGGTACTAAAAAAGATAGACCACTTTCCATGCAAAGATTGGTCGGCAACAAACAAACACTACACAATGTTTAAAATACTCTAATCAATCAATTAATTCTTTGAAATGAAATGTGTACCACGTACACTTTCGTTTTGTTGTGCACTAAAACTGTTCTAATTATGTTTAAAAGCTTTAAAATATTCTCTACTGATTAACCAGCAACCTTTTCTAATATTAAACATATTGCGAACGGAATTCCACACAGCAATATTTATTTTTTGTAATGTATATACGAAAAACTAGTATATTCATTTATTGAAACAAATATATTTGAAGTCGTGAGTTTTGAAGTAGTGTAGGTAGAGTATTTTTATCATTGATGTAAAATTTTAAGTCAATTTTATGATCAATCATTATATTAGTCGATTTAAACCTGAACTCCACTTGATTATTGCTTTTAGAAACAAAATTGTCAATAAAACAGACGAAAAAGCGTCTGTTTTAACTGCCAAAGATACTCAAAATAAAAAAAAAACATATTTAGGGTTCCGCCCTGAATAATAAATAAATAAATAAATATTCCTGGACAACTTACACTAATTGAATCTAACCCCAAAGTAAGCAAATTATATGCTTGTGTTATGGGTGTAAGTCAACGATACTAACACAGAAATACTTAAATAGATACCAGAACAAATTTAATAAACACCCAGACCCGGAAATGCTGACATCTAAATGTTCATCACACAAATGCCTGCCCCCGTCGGGAATCGAACCCGAGCCTCGCGGTAAGTCGATGTAGTTGGGCGAGTACGCTAGCCACTCGACCAACGAGGCGGTCAAATAAGATCATGACGCCCCCCTCTAAGAAATATTTATATTTGTGGAATGTCCGTTAGATCCGTCTATTGAGAAATTTCATAACACTGTATAAGTTTTGTGTTTGACTCGTGGCGGATTTCGTTCTTTAAATGTCGAATATAAATGACATTATTTAAATTTGAATTTCACCTGCAACGGTGTAGTCGAGTAACATTATTATTTTAATTACACGCCTACGTAGGTTTGTTATCTCATGCCTTCAGGAGAGCCGTATGCTTGTTTGTTGGCCCCTCACATAAAAAAGGTGTAGCTAATAAAGTAATTAAGAATTTGAAATAAAGAATCTTTGTATCTTAAATCTCCTCATTCAAATGGAAAAAACGTCATTAACGAAGTGTAGGTGTTAAAATCCTGTTTGAGAGGATTTTCTTCCAAACATCGTGAAAGTTTTTAATATATATTATTTATACCTGATTTCAATTCCTAGTTTTTTTCTAGTGGGTAGTGACTATTGAGTGCATTAGGTACAAGTAGAAGAATAAGAAGAAGACGCATGCTTTTAAACATTTTTTGTGGAATAACAAGTGTTATATTAAAAAGTGTATATTCAATGGAATTTCACGAAATTCCAAGGCTGAAAAGTATAGGTTATACAATTAAAATGTCTACTGCTCCCATTAGAAACATCACAAGTGCTCTACGGTTAGCCGCTATCAATGAAGTAACGCCTAATCACGTTATAAAATTTTTACAACTTTACGATAACCCATCGGTTATCAGAAAATAAATATACATATTTAAGTGTGAGGTTAACATCTACTATCAAAATACGTTATTTGCATGTATGTTTAATTTGATTATGATAACTTAATATTGACGCGTATACTCCTTATCGAGTACACATATTATTACTTAACTTTACCGTAAACAACAGAGTACAAAAAAAAATATCCCTGGACAACTTACACTAATTGAATCTAACCCCAAAGTAAGCAAATTATATGCTTGTGTTATGGGTGTTAGTCAACGAAAAATAAAAGGTTAAAATTAAATAAAAAACCAATACTAGGTTTATTCCTTGAAAGTCATTTTGGTCAACTCGTTAAAGTCATAAATTAAACTTATTGAAAAACGACTTGCTTTGCATGATTTTGTGCTTATCCCAGAGTTGTTGCGAGAGTGGGATTTGTCAGAAGAAGCATGAGAGTAGGATAAATGCGGTTGAAGATCACTACGGAAATCTGTGGTGTGATAAAGCTGGCAAAGTCGCTTTCGTAAATGTTTGCCGAGTACCTTATCCTCCAAACCCAGACATAATAACGAGTATTGAAGCCATGAATAGAGGAGGTGGTACCCTCAGTCCGTCAGACCTGTTACAAGGCTGTCATTGCCACGGTGTAAGTGATATCAAGATTACGTCAGTCGACATCTACAATAATCATACTTAGGGGGGCCTCCAATAACTTTAATAAAGTAATAAAGCAAGTGACGATAATGATTAGATATAAAATAATAATCCCGCAAGTATTATGATAACTATCATATGCTAATCCGTAATTACTGATATAATAAACTGGAATGTACTGACTGACTATGTGTTACTAAAAAACTGTTTTTCTTTAAAAACAATTTTAATTAATTACGAAAATTCCACTAAAATATACTAAAATTATCAAATAATAATAATTCACACACTACGAATGGTCAAAAGTTTCTAACATACATACACAAATCTTCAAGCTTAGACTCTTGGTTAATGGGTGAGTTTTGCAGACCTGCTTAACCACATTAAAACTCTTTTCATACAAATTCGTCGCTTTCGGATAAAACCCAAGCGATTCAAACACAAATAATATTTCACAAATAAATAAATTTAATTTTATGTCATTGAACCCCACTAGAAGATTCTAGGTCGTCGTAGGTAAATTTAAATGGGATGTAATGAAAGTATCTGGTTTCAAACAAAAATAAGCATAAAAAAATAAACTTACGAATGTTTTGTAGAAGTGGTAAACAATAATTAATATGACATCGTAATTGAGAGTTGGAGTGTAATTATAATTCAAAGGGAGATTATCAATTCAACTGTGTTTTTTTTGTATCAAGTTATTTAGCTTTTCCGTTAATCTTTCGGATAAATGTAGCCGTATCACTCTCCTGCCTCCTAATTATCTCCTCATAAAAATATACAATAACATCACAAATAAAATAAATAAACAATAATATAAAAAAACACATTTTTATTTTATTACTTGGATTCATTTAAATGGTTTTGAATAAATAAATATTAAGCTACTCTATTCTGCTACTCTTAACATGAACGTTGTTTTGTAATTTATTATTATTTTTGTTAAAATACATAATTTATAAAAAGGCTAAACTATAACATCCTACAAACACTTCGAACATTTACTGACTATTGATATATTTTTATATTAGTCTAATGATTTTTTTTATATTATATCCATTTGTCTATTTCTACCTTATCATGGAAAAATATTAAAAAATAACCAAAGTTAAATAAATCAAAATTGTGTTTTATCAAAACCGATAAAGTAGGAAAGGAGAGATCCACGAGCGTATGTTAGTTTATCGAAACAATGGATATTTGTTAATATGTCGGTTATATGGACAGTATTGTTTCAGCTGACCCGACTCTACATACATAATTAAACACCGACGAGAACATCAACCGAAACATATTTACGTATGACATACACTAACTTTTTTTTTAAATTCAGTCTTCAATCAGTAGCTATGAAAGTTTAGTTCAATTCATTCATCCTTCTTTCTTGAAACTAGTTCTTTTTGTAGTTTCTTTAAGTTACTTTTTCTGCTTGTTTGTTTGGCTAAACAATGAATGTATTGTAGCGATATGTGCCACTTACCTTCTACCACAATATTTACCTTTATAAATCCGTACCTTCCATTACTTTAATTACCAACCTAAAACCTTTACCTTTACCTTTACCGTTACCTGGAAGAACAAATAAAACACGAGGATACACTTTATTATCAAGAAGAGGGTTTACCTCTTTAAGGATTTACCTCTTTTTCTAAGGTTTTAGGTTGGTAATTAAAGTAATGGAAGGTACGGATTTATAAAGGTAAATATTGTGGTAGAAGGTAAGTGGCACATATCGCTACAGTATAATAACTAGCACATTAGAAATTAAATCATTTAATCATTAGATTGAGAAAAGAAATTTTCTGTGCAGTATTTGGTTTTTTAGCATGGTTATTTTTTATAACAATAAAAGGAACCATAAGCCCATCCAGATTACAAAAAAAGTAAAAAGTGAAAGTAAAAAATGAAAGCCTATAACTTATTCTCGAGGACAAAAATAGTGAAAGAATAGGCATTTCTAGCCCACTGCAGTTTGGCGCAACTTTCATATCAAAAAATTAAAAAAAAATTTGCTATGTTTTTTATTCGCCCAAATTATATGACACTAGTGTCTTATATCTGAATGCCTTTAGACTTACTTTTAAATTATACGGGTTATACTTCTTCAAGCAAACTATATACAAATTCGGGTTTGCTATGTATCTATGGAAGTCCCGCTTCTTATTACGTAGTACTTATATACTCTTTGGCCCACTGTGTTAACATACGAAACAGACATACCAATAATATAAATTGCTTTCATTAAAAACTAACTTTGAACTATGAATCTTCAGCACAGTGCTAAAATTAAACAATTTTATTAGAAAAAAATGAAATTTAATCAAACTAATTTTCCGGAAATCTTTTAAAATAAATATCTATGAATGTTACCGAAAACAATTCACTATTCGTTCACTATTTGTTTCTAAAACATTCGCATTTCTTTTTTTATATTTAAATCTAATAAGAAAGACGACATTATTATTTCATAGTCTATCAAAACAATCCATGATTTAAACACAAACAACAACTTGAGATCACAAATTGCATCATAAATCAGCTGTTGGAAAAACAATTTCCCGCCTAAATATAAAAATAGAAAGAGCATGATAGAAACCGACTTGTCACTGTTAATTTTAAAAACCAATGTTTACGTATTTTTGTTATACCTAAATCTAAATAAAAATAAATAAAACTAGTGTCATTATGACGGGTTTTGATTCTTTTGAATTTAAATGTCAGTTTTCAATTAAATTAACTTTTTTAATACACAAAAGACGAAAGAAATATTATGCACTTCACACTTTTAAATATCGATTATTTACTTTTTATCGTATTTTTTACCTTGATGAAAATACAACACGTTTAGTCAGCACTAAAAAATATCACAATCACAGATAATATAGGTCGATAAATTGACATACCGACGCCGGCGATGATATATTGCCGCCAAAGTTGCCCTTCTTCCATCCTGAACGTTTGCTCGTTGACTGCTCTGCCGGTGCTGACCGGATCATACGCGTAATTCCTATCAGCCATACGTGTGACGTCACACCTACGTTCTGACTAGAGTTTTGGCACGCGGAGACGTTCCAAATCTGTAGCAAAATGTTTTTACATTACTTCCGACTCTGATAGTTAATGTTATGAGTTGTATATTTTTCCTTTCACTGGAAGCAAAAAGTTTTTCTTAAGTAAAATACTTAAATTTAATTAATAAAAAACCAATTTTCGCCCGTGGCTTTGCCTGGATTTAATTTTTTATTTTTTTAAATTTTAATCGGTATAGCCGTTCTGGAGTTATAATGAGGCTATCGAGCAGCATTGATTTATGCAATTAATGCAAAAGGTAATGAATAAATACAATAGGTACGACATGTTTGAAATTTTTGTAACATAATTTTAGATTTTGTAACTTAATAAATTTAGGCAGAAGTTTAATCTGAAATCTAGAAAGGCCATATCCAATCAAAATCTGTTAAGCAGACTTCAAGGAAACACATATCTTTTTTTTGAGTTGCTAGTTAGGACTATAAACAAGACAAACAAACATATTGAAAAACATTGACGATGCGTTGTCAAACTTGTTGGTTAATTCGATTAAAACTATATTATCTGTTTTCTTTTCAAGTGGGAATTGTACGATCGAACTACCAATTCGTGTTCGCCATTGTCGTATTCTGGCATGGAATGAAGGTTAACAGGCATATTGATTAACACGAAAAACTCGACAGCGGGGTTTCGTATTGTATCTTATCTCTTGTATCTTAGGCGGTATGTATTAATGACCATCTATTTGCCTTCTAATCATATATAAACTCAGAACTTTGCCCAGAAAGCCCCGTAGCAAGCTGCTACACAGTGCTACGTAGGTCAAGACAGTGAAAGTTTAGCATGACAATAATTTATCCAACCATTTTAATCTATAGATAGAGACAGGCTTCCAAGTGTTTTGTTACTAAGATATTTTTGTAAGTTATTGAAAAATAACAGCTGTTCGCTGACAAGTGAACTAAAATAGCACTATCTCTTATCTTAGTTAGCTTATTAATATTGGCCGTTAGTCGTTAACAGTGCGTTGTAAACCAGAATCTGAGACTTTAAGGTTGTTGCATAAGTTTATCTGACATCATAGTCCCCACACTGGTTTTTTGGTAGCTTGGCGGCAGGAATGATTAAGACGTTGCAAATGCTATCAATTTAGGCGAGCTGATGCCCATTGTACAGAAACCCACACATAGAGTAATAACCCTTTTCCAATTTTTAATAAAAGATAGGACTAACGCCATTTTCTCCATAACTCTCCTACTTTTTATTTTGTGATTTTTTTAAGCAAAAAAATGAAAGTTTATATACATAGTTTAGTACCATAACATATGGCTTCCAGAAAATTATTAAGTTTCATGGTTCGGCTTCAATTTTTGAATAACAGAAATAAGATTCTACCATCAAAAATTTCATTGTTTGTATTGGGTTTACAGACGCCTTAGATCGATTATTTTATTATATTTTTAAAAGCTATCGTTTGACACGTCGTAATGTTTTTTTTTCGATATTTTTTTTTGTCAATAATTATTCTTACTGTTTAAACATTTGAAAAAAACAATGGTGGATAAATGCTAACCCTTCGATAAAACAGTGAATCTGTCCATTTCTTTAGGATTTGGTAAAAAAAACATCCACCACAAAAAAGGTAGCGTCTACCACGTTGAAGTAAAGCAACTAACGGCACGGAGTCAAATTTGAATTAGAGCCTCTGCAAAACCTGAATGTTATTTTATGAAAATCCATACATATCCTCTGTGAAGTTTATGAGGGTATACAAGGGACTTGGCGTGAATATATGTTTGTATGTTTTTCGAATCAGTTTTGTAGTATTATTAATACAAACAAAGAATGAAGTATCTCCTGTTTACATTTGTGATACATTTGTGGAAAAAGCACAAGTATGTGATGTGTATAATGGAACATACAATAGCATGCCACCAAGTGCTGAAGATAGAATTCATGCTGGATGACAATAAACTGATGGAATTAAAACGTACATCACGTAGTTAATTCATTAGTCATGATCTTGATTTTGAACCCGGAACCATGCGTTTTCCTATTGCCCAATGTCAGTCAGTGAACTTTGAGGAAATACATGTTCTATCGCTAAGGAAATGAAATGAACCTCATATGCACTTACTACATAATGCATACACTATGTTCTAAATGTGATTAGACAGCAAATAATATAGCATAGTTCTTCTGATGGTAAGAGGCATCCATGGCCCATGAACGGCGTAGATGTTATAGGTGCGTCGTAATCCTTTGCCGTTACACCAGTTGTGCAAGGCTACGTGTACCCTACCCTTTTCCTGACACACCTTACTCTCGCTTCCATAAAGTTATTTTTTATTTTGTTTTTATGATATTGGAAGGCAAACAAGCAGACGGATTTCCTGATGGTAAGAAATTCACGCCGCCTATAGACAAAAGGTGGTAATGGTGCGTTGCCAACCTGAGGCCGGGATGTTAGGGCTCGAGCAAAAGTAAGTTTACCGGCTATCTTACCCTCCAAACCGGAACACGTCATGACGTTATGGCGGCAGGAATATGTAAGGCGGTGGTACCAATCCGGGCGAATCGCTGCGTAAATCAACCACCTAGTCAGATGTCACGGTGTTAGTGACGGTAAGCCTATGCTCGCCTTTTACGAGCTGCCCGGCTGGAAAGCAGATGGTCTGTTCTGCAAAGGAGTTATGACCTAAAAACATCACAGCTGTTGCAGATGCGTCCCTGTCCAGCGGCTGGGATGTTAGGCTTATTGTGCAAGTCCACCAGCTAGCCTACTCTCTGGACCGGAATGTGACTATCATTATGGCGTTAGGAATAGGTAAGGCTGTAGATACCTACCCGGGAATGTCGCTGCATAGCACTCTGCTATTTATTTTATTATTTTACTAGCTGCTACCTGCGGCTTCGCCCGCGTTTCCACAGAAACCCGGTGTGCGATCGGGATTAAAAATAGCCTATATGTTAATCCAGGTCACAATCTATCTGTCTTC
>NJDC01000410.1:162715-172890 GCA_002245475.1 Calephelis virginiensis
GGCTGAAGTGGCGCTTGACAAAGCGTGTAAAGTTGCCAGCGATGGCTTGGCTTAAGATAAATACGAAAACCTTCATATACTTTTCAATGTATAGATTCTTCTAAGATTTAAGATTAATATAAATTACCTGATGCCGTCACTTTCGCTCAGATATTAAAGTTATCGAGTAAAGTTCTAATCTGTCGTAAAATAAACTAAATCGGACAAGTTGAATTTCACAGAATAAAATATACATACAAACATACACTCATTCCAGATTTATTGTAAGTTAATACTTAGAATTAGTATTTTTCATCATCGGCACTTGGTAAAATCCTGTTCTATACATTTTTTCTAAATAGCACTGGTACTTCCCACAATGCACTTTATTTCACACTTAATATTACACTTAAGCCAACCAGTTTGACTGTTTATAGCACCATCAAGGCATTTCAACTAAGCTTAAATTCACTTTGTTTATGTATCTAGAACTCGAGATATATTTCTATGTGGAGAAAATCATAGCAATGGTGTTTGAAAGAGAGGCCAGAATGAATTTAAGATTTTAAGTTGATTATATTGCATACATTGGCAGTGCTTTTGGTAGAAACGGAAGGTACACCGTGGATGTAAAAAGGAGAGTTATGCAGGAAATATGGTGAATGTAAGCTATTTCGAAATGAGGTCTTAAGTCACAGCGCTAGACTCGCTTTGCAAATTTTTACATAAAAGCGAGTGTTTGATATGCAGAAAAAACATGATAGTGAATGGATAAATGCGGTCGAATAAGAGCGCTAGGGATAATCTGTAGAGCTTGCCAATAGCCTTCTCAACTGTATGACCGAAAAATCGTTAGTGTAAAAATGTGAAAGGGCGTGCTCCGTTGGCTTGGTCATGTGGAAAGAATGACAGATGAAAGACTGGCAATAGATATACAATGCAAATGTGGATGTTGATACCTAAGGAAATCTAGGTTGACATTTAAAAATTTTATGACCAAAATGCGTGCGTGTTATCCGAAGGTGATGTCAAGAGTCTCTGAAAACAGCATATTTTTAAGAAAAGAGAATTTAATATCAAGGAAGCTAGATTCTGCAAGGATGCAGACTGCAAGCTGGTCTGCAAAGATTGCGAAACTTTCCTTTCGATATTCTGTACCAATCCCGTAAGGGACTCACATACAAGACGATCTGTACGTGAAGATATGTGTGTATGTGTATGTGTAGTTCTATGAACAAATTGTTTTCAACATTTGAAGATAGTCAATTAATTATGTTAATTTCTTATCAAATCGTAAGTTTTGATATAATGTGTGATCCGATTTACATTTAAGATATGATTAAGTTTGGCATATTTCCACGTACCTAGTTCCACGTTGGACTATTGGCAGACTAGCTTTTGCTTCGACTTTCGACGAGGCTTAAGAGCTTAAGAGAGTTGAAAAGAGAGTGGGAATTCTGCTGTGCATAATATAAACTTATTTTAGATGTATCCTGTCTTTTTCCAATGAGAAAAAAACTAAAGGAATGTAATATTTTAAATACATCACATCAGTCTGGACATGTAAACTTGTGACTTTTGTAATCAACGTTTTCCGAGGAATAGTTTTTAAACGTCTGTAGCAATGTCATGTACAAACTAATCTGGCAGCACGAAACGTGTTTTGTCTCGTTCTCGTTATATTACTTATGTTGAAAGAAGATATGGATAACTTAAAATTAGTTTAGTTATCGCACTGCAAAAATAAGACCACTGTATAAACTGAATAACTATATTCTTTCGTTGTTTAGAATTGGAAAGTAAATGTAAACTGCCATCTTGTGTTACCGGTTATAAGCGTGCGCTAGAATTTTGTTATTTAACTAGCTGACCCGGCGAACTTCGTACCGCTTGACATTGACAGCTACTAACAGTTTTTATATAAAAATTCAAAAGTATTTTTTCCACTTTCACTATAATTTTCCTGAACTTTTTTCATAAGAACCTCGTGACACAACAAAAAAGAATTAGCGAAATTGACCCATTATTTTAGGGGGTTACGATTACCACCTGAAATGGGGATTCATTTATAGATTAAGCCTTTTTTAATCATTTAAATTACATAACATATTGACCTATTGACGGCGTCCATACCAGTCATAATAAAAACATATCGTTGGCATGGCTAAGCCCAAAGTGGCCAATGTTGGTCCCGAAGCTAAACACAATTTTTTGGGTTTACTAATCTATATATTAATACGTGATGCCACAAATTTGGACCCCTTTTAACCAAAATTGCGCGAACGCAGAAGCATACAATTTGGCACACTTATAGTTTATGTATAGGAGAAGTGCAGAACTCTAATATTTTTCAATAATAATGCTTATAACGTACATTAAATCAATAAATAAAACATGACCCACACTACCAAGCTTTTGATATGCACAAACAAATATGTTGATGATAATAATTAAAGATCACAGATGACGCAGTAAAAAGTTTGGAACAAAGTAGTTGGTCTTGAGAAATGAAGATGGCGTTCTTATCAACAAGATGTTAAAATTTATTATGGTCGAATTTCGACCTATGGGCGACCACTAATATATATAATTAGGTATGTTATATAATTTAAGACCAATAAAACTTAAAGAAATAACTCTAAGCTACTTCATTAGGTACCAAGTTGCGTTTATTTTTCGAATGGTGGCTAATTATACCAAGATTATATCAACTTTCTACTAGTAGTTTTTTAATTTCTGCTTAATAATAAGTACATGTTTGTCTATGTTGATGACATTTTAATTGATAATGACTACCTCAAACGAGTAAGTGGGTCACCTGTTGGAAAGTGTTCACTGCCATCTACTTAAACGAAAGACCAGGAGTATCACAGATGCGTTGTCGACCTTTAAGGAATGAATACGCTCTTTTCTTGCAGAATCCTAAGACATAGTCATTTCGGAATACTAACCTCGGTATCTGATTCCACACACGGGGATGTCTTCGGAATCGCACAGTTGATAAAATTGACACGATGTCTGAAGGTGGAAATCTCCTTTTTTGTGTGTGGATGGTTGTGTGAACTCAGTGATCTCAGTGCTAACTTTGGTATATTCTGGCACATTCTTGAAGATACACATACTAGTAGACTTTTGTAGTAAGTGGGTTAGTGAAAGGGTTCAGTTAATCTCATTTTATAGAACACTTTTATACCATATTTAAATGTGCAGTTTTGCGTCAATGTCCACCATTCGAAAATGAGAAAAATATATTTCAATTTCATTAAAAAGTCATCTATGTATAGAAAAAATAAATATATGCGACCATTTCCCTGAGATTCCATCAACAGATCCAGTCCTAGTGGCAGTGGGATCGCCCAGGAAGTACGCAAATAAAAATATTCTTTTTAAATCGGTTTAAGAGAAGAGAAGGCGATAAACATACTCGTACATAAAAAATATGTAGGTGTCGAACATCCTCCTTGTGTTTATTTGTGTCTCCTCCGAAGTTTATTAAAAAACATAAACATATCCTACATAAGAGTCCTAATAAGCTTGTGAATGGAAGTCATAATACTTATACGTTAATGTACGTAAATGTACACGTTTAATATCAAACAATGAATTGTGAATACCCGTAATTAGAAAATATCCTTTTTTAATCTCTGACGAAATAGGAGGGATGTTATAAGTTTTGCGTGTGTGTGTGTGTATGTGTGTGTGTGTGTGTGTGTGTGTGCGTGCGTGCGTGCGTGTGTGTGTGCGTGTGTGTGTCTGTGGCATCATAAATTTTGTAGTTACGGACATTACAATTTTTTTTTTATTTTCAGTTAGTTTATTTTTTCTCTTCGGCATCACCCCTTACTGATCTAATCACAATAATTAAGAAATAGGGTTGCCATGTCATTTACGTGGTAAGAGCCTACCATGCTCCAAGTTGAAATTTCTAAAAGTTATTATTTTTTTTAATTAGATATTTATGCAGTTGAATTTGCACTGATAAACACAAAATACAGTATTGGTACGTAGACCATCTGAGACTGGGAGCTTTGCATCTAACGGAGTCTATTAGCCTCCTAAGTGCAACGTGATTGTAGAGAGCACGAACGCTATCTGCATTTTCGTTTTACCGTCGTCGTGGTCTGACTGACTGTATTTGTGAATAAACTTATTCTACCAGGAAGTGGAGGAATTGCCACGTCTTTGCGTCTTAGTCAGTTAGCAAAATGAAAAAAAAAAACAAAAATAATAAGTATGTCGTTTGTAAAGAAGAAGCAATTTCACACAATTCCGAAGAACTACACTATTCTAGTAATGTTGCGCCCTTGCACTTGAATGTAAGATAACCGATTTTACCGAGAATAACGGAAAACGGTTGACTAATGTAAGGACAGGCTACCTATTGATAACTCAAGAGCATGAATAGGTAATATGTGAAGATTTCCTTATAAAATTGAGGAAAATATTCGTTTATGCCTACTTAAAAATGTTACACATTATTTGAACAATACGATAAAATTAATAACTTTCAGTAATTCCTGAGAAAATTTACATGAAATGTAGCTCGATTATGTCACTTTCACACACAAAATCCTCATCGAAATCGGTCCATTCATTCAAAAGTTGTGTCTTTTTAAGCCTTCGACGGAAACGAGGGATGTTGTAAGTTTGGCGCGTGCACGTGTGTGTGTGTGTGTAATTGTCTGTGGCAAACATACACAGACACGTCAAATTTATAAGACATCCTGTTTCCCGTATAGGTTAAATTACGATGAAAAATAAAGATGTAGATTTATGGCCACGCTCACAACGGAGACAAAACAAAAACAAAAGGCTATTAGGTATTTACTAACTGTTTTTTTATTATATTTAAATCATGGACGACTTATATATTTATATACTTTAATTTTTTACTTAAGGCCCCATACTTAGTCAGCCAGAAGAGCCAATCAGCGCACTCCCCCGTTCCATGATTACTATGAAATATTGCGCTCTAAAGTAAATGTCTTAAGCGCCAAATCACTATTTTTGACACTATAAAAGTAATTTGAAAAAATATATAAAAACTGAAACAGTTATCTTTTAGGTATAATACTTATCTATGTTTATGTTAAATCTGGTGTCGATGTTTTCATAATTGAAGTAGACAGTTGGGTTTTGCTTTCAAAAAAGGGTTAACTTTTTGATTTTATTCTATCGAGCAAAGTGAAATGCATCGTGTTTTGGAAACACTAGTCTTATAAGGCATATTAATGTAAAATAATGTCTTATAAAATCATGGACGACTTATATATTTATATACTTTAATTTTTTACTTAAGGCCCCATACTTAGTCAGCCAGAAGAGCCAATCAGCGCACTCCCCCGTTCCATGATTACTATGAAATATTGCGCTGTAAAGTAAATTTCTTAAGCGCCAAATCACTATTTTTGACACTATAAAAGTAATTTGAAAAAAAATATAAAAACTGAAACAGTTATCTTTTATGTATAATACTTATCTATGTTTACGTTAAATCTGGTGTCGATGTTTTCATAATTGAAGTAGACAGTTGGGTTTTGCTTTCAAAAAAGGGTTAACTTTTTGATTTAGTTCTATCGAGCAAAGTGAAATGAATCGTGTTTTGGAAACACTAGTCTTATAAAGCATATTAATGTTAATCTTGTGTATTTTTGTCGCCAAGATCCATAATTGCTTTGTATGAAAAAAACAGTATATTGCTGACGTATTTTAGCATACATGGCCCCTTAATTGCGCGCCTAACTCAGTTTTAAATACTTAAACCAGGAACGTGCAAGTGGCCCTAAGATTGGATTAAATGTTAAGAATTGCAGCCAAGTTTACATTTTGCCTTGATCCCCTCACGTAAAATAGGTTTACCCTATTAAAAGTTATAAGTGGAGTATCATGAAAAAATAGACATTGAAAAATCGGTGGAAATACTCTTTATCGTCACTTAAAAATCTCAGTATTATAATGATCTCTCTCATTTCTTACATGCTGCAAGGTCTAAATTAGCCTTAAGCTACGGAAAATGTACGTAGATTTAGGAACTATATTTATTTGCAAAAACAAAAATAATTTTGATTTCGGAAAATATAATTTATAATTAAAACTATTTTTGTTTGATTAAAGCACACGGTAAAAAATTATTTACCGATATTTTCGAAAGTATCCCAGTTTTTTATCTTTATCTAAAATGTAATATCATGGTAATATCATGAAAATATTTGACACCGTTAGGCGCGAAAATGAAGACTTGATAAATATTAAAATGCAAGTTTATATGTTTGGTACAGGCTAAAATCATGGACATGCAACTCTTCTTTCCTTATATTGTCTTTGCTTATGCGTATTATATAATTATATAACATTACATTTATTTTTCTTGTTGGTAATTACATATTTATATATGTCTTCAGTTGCCATAATGTCTTCAGTTTCTTTTACAGTAATCGTTGCAAGACGTGTCTGGATCTTGGGTAAATTTGGGCAATTTGTAAAAATAAAACGTTAAACTCATTTCTTCAAGAATAGGTACTTCACTTGTGTACTTGAATTGAAAAGGGTCTACCAAAATTGAACTAAAACTATGTACCAAATGTGAAACGTAATTTCAATAAATGTAAAGGAAATGGCATCCTAAAACTCATATTTTTTTATTGTTAGTGTAACCAGACAGAGTTTTTATATGTAATGTATAATTTATTAATGATTAGATTATTGTATACATATAATAAAACGAGGAGAAAAGACAATTTCACTGAGTGTATATCGCCGTATCTTCCATAGTAGATTTTTAGTATTATTAAAAAATTATAAAAGCGTCACAAGTAAGTACTTTTTTTGTATGATCTATGTGAAATAAACTATTTTCCTTTTTTCCTTTAAAAGTACACACCAACCAAATATAAATAACATAACCCAAGTTTTCCAACTTCAGCTTCCACTTCCACTTTATAAATTGTGAAGACTTTCGCCACATAAAATCTTGTAGTAGTAGTAGTAGTAGTATCTTCACGCCCATATACCCGAAGAGGGCGGCAGAGGTACAACCAAGGCACCCACGACTAGCCGAAGACACTAAGTCCCACAATGTGATAGGTGGCAAGCCTATCGCCAACCGGGCACATTTCCAATCCCGACAAACATTTTTTTTTAAATTAGAATATTGGAAAAATCCAATTTTCTATATGTTGGCCAACCCGGGATTCGAACCCAGAACCTCATGCAGTCAAGTCCAACACCCGGACCGCTAGACCACAGAGGCGAAAATCTTGTAGATCCTATAAAATTACCTTAAACCTTTTAGTCTTTTATTTCAAGTTCTTTATGCAGAACTTGAACTTACTTCCTTATGTGAACTTATAACTATTAGGCTATATACTTATATATTGTTTATATTTTAATATCATAGAAAACAATCATTTGGTCAGTCTACTACGTTAGATTAGATTATTTAAAGCATTTGTAATTATTTTACTGCCCATTTATTATTTTTACTGCTAGCTTAACTATTTAAACAAATAAAACTTGAAGAATTAGCCACTACAAACTTAATGCTTATTCTTGACTGTCTTCAACGGTAATTTATATAGAAATTACCTACTTATGTACTAATGGTATATTGTTAGTAATAATTATATTACGTCTGTTTACTAATCACTTGGCGACTAAATAAGAAATTACTATTCTTTTAAACAACCGCAAATGTCAAAAATAAAATGATTTTTTCCAGTTTTGTTCAGGTCCAGGTAAATAAATAATAAATAAAAGAAATAAATGTCCCTAGACGAGTCACAAAAATTGCGATGTTATTGGATATAAAGAATTTAGAGACAACAATGCCCGTTTCGTTTCGTTGTGTTTGCTGGTTTCAGTTATCTCTACCTCTTTTCTATCGATAGTTAAAAAAAAAGAGATTAGGCATACGTATTAAGTACTGTTTTGACAGTACATTTTCTATTGATTTAAGGTACGATTGATTATTAAAATCTGGACAAGTTATACAAGGTTACACAAATTGAATCTAACCCCAAAGTAAGCAAATTATATGCTTGTGTTATGGTCGTTAGTCAACAATTCTCCTACATGGAAATACTTAAATAGATACCAGAATAAATTTAATAAACACCCAGATCCGTAAATGCAAACATCTAAATGTTCATCACACAAATGCCTGCCCAAGTCGGAAATCGAACCCGAGCCTCCCAGTTGCTCGATGTAGTTAAGCGTATACGCTAGCCACTCGACCAACAAAGCGGTCAACGTCAGGTTTTTTTACGGGAAAAGCCGTAGAGACCCGATGAGTTGAAAAAGTATCCCATGTCCTCTAAGGTTCGATCTATGTTTAAGTTTATATCATGAAAATTGATTTAGTCGTTTCCATGAGAAACAAATGCCAGACGGACTCGCCAATTGCAAGTTCAGTAGTAATGTGATCAGCGTGAAGAACTTTCCAAGAAAAACAATATGCTTAAGGAACTTGGACAAATATACGTTTTAAAGCTCTTATATTCCTTCCTCGTATTTATATTCCTTGGAATGAATATAGGTATAATGCTGTCATTCAATGAATTTTATATCCCGCTATTCTAAAATCTGACAACCTTAACTATATTTCTCGTATTGTCTGGTATATATTAAATACCAGCCAGTGTGTTTAAAATATGCTTCTTCTAGGATAGTAAACATAGATTATGAATATAGTAATAGTAGAAGAGCTACTAAACCCTTGTATTTCTTACCCGAATTGCATAAGACTGCAATTTTTATGTGTTGTATTTTACATTTGTGTAATTCTAAAAAAATATCAACCTGATACGATGGTCAGGTGAACGCCAACACATACTTAAGTTGGCGACTGGATGATAATTTAAAACCCGTACATTTGCGGCCTAATAATTTAAGAATATCGTAATTATCTAAGTAGGTCTCCTGTGTAGATAAGACCATCTGCCTTCCTGCCAGGCAGTTCGTAAGAGGTGAGCAAAAGTTCAAATGGTCATTACAAGTAAGACCACTGGTATTGGAGTGTCATGCAGCAACTTGTAACAGTAGTGAACACTAGGATCCGTCGCGTTACCTATTCCTGCCGCCATAATGACATTGTTCCGATTAGGGATGAAACGGTACAAGTAAATCCAAGTAGGTACTCGATACTTTTCTTCGATAGCAAGTACACGTACCGCCTCGATGGTCGAGTGGCTAGCGTACACGCCTAACTACGCCGACCAACCGCGAGGCTCGGGTTCGATTCCCGACGGGGGCAGGCATTTGTGTGATGAACATTTAGATGTCTGCATTTCCGGGTCTGAGTGTTTATTAAATTTATTCTTGTATCTATTTAATTATTTCTATGTATTAGAATCGTTGACTAGTACCCATAATACAAGCATATAATTTGCTTACTTTGGGGTTAGATTCAATTTGTGTGACTTGTCCAGATATATTTATTTATTTATATTTATTTATTTTAGTATCGATACTTTGAAATGAAGTATCGAGTAGGTATCGGTTAAAAGTACTCATATCAGTAAATTTTATGGTTTATGGAAATTAGAATAATTTTTGACATCGATAAAAAATGTTTATCGTAAATTGAAGAAATTGAAATTGAAAAATAAAAAGTTTTGTGTAGTTAGAAGCCTTAGCAGTTGACAAGGTTGTTTGTCTATGCCCGAAAAAAGTTTAACCGGAAGACATTTACAAATGTTGATTTTCTTGAGCAAGCATCACGAAAACTGACTTTTTGTCATAAATTATTTTGAAGGTGACTGACTTTTGAAGATACTAGCGCTTACCCGCGACACTCATGGTCGGGAGGAACTCAAAAATTATTATTTTATGTTAGAAAATTATTATTACTTTTCAATAAAGAATACCAATAGGTACTTGTTACGGTTTTCACTAAAAATTTTCCAAAAACGATACGATCCTAGTAAGTATCGATATTTTGTGATCGATACTGAGTAAGTATTCATACTTAACGATACCAGTATCGAGTATAAGTATCGATACCCCAGTGGTATCGTTTCATCCCTAGTCCCGATCCAGTCCGGAGAGTGGAGTAACTGGTACTCTTACGCAACTGCAAGTGTTAATGCAACGTCTTATGCAACTGCAACTGTAAGTGTCTTCGAAGTCGATGGGCCACGGTTATCTCTTACCATCAGGAGAGCCTTGTGCTTATTCGCAATCTTAGCACACAAAAAAAA
>NJDC01000410.1:173364-192857 GCA_002245475.1 Calephelis virginiensis
ACAATATGCTTAAGGAACTTGGACAAATATACGTTTTAAAGCTCTTGCTAAAGAGTATTTATATTCCTTGGAATGAATATAGGTATAATGCTGTCATTCAATGAATTGTATATCCTGCTATTCTAAAATCTCACAATCTTAACGATATTTCTCGTATTATCTCGTATATATAAATACCAGCCAGTGTGTTTAAAATATGCTTCTTCTAGGATAGTAAACATAGATTATGAATATAGTAGAAGAGCTACTAAACCCTTGTATTTGTTATCCAAATTGCATAAGACTGCAATTTTAATGTGTTATATTTTACATTTGTGTAATTTTAAAAAAATATCAACCTAATACGATGGTCAGGTGAACGCCAACACATACCTAAGTTGGCGATTGGATGATAATTTAAAACCCGTACATTTGCGGCTTAATAATTTAAGAATATCGTATTATCTAGGTCTCCTGTGTAGATAAGACCATCTGCCTTCCTGCCAGGCAGCTCGTAAAAGGCGAGCACAGCCCTACCGTCACTAGCACCGTGACATCTGACTTGGTGGTAGAGTTTCGCAGCGGCTCACCCGGATTGGTACCACCGCCTTACTATTCCTGCCGCTATAACGTCATGACTTGTTCCGGTTTGGAGGGTAAGGTAGCCGGTAAACTTACTTTTGCTCGAGGCCTAACATTCCGGCCTCAGGTTGGCAACGCACCATTACCACCTTTGGTGTCTCTAGGCGGCGTGAATTTCTTTCCATCAGGAAATCCGTCTGCTTGTTTGCCTTCCAATATCATAAAAAAAACATTAATATATCGATATTTTATGTGATATATAGACTCTAGTACTTTACATAGTGTGATTCCGTGATATCTGGAAAATTTCAATATCAAGTGTGCATGTTACAAGTGTAGGTACAATGTTGAAACCGATATCGATGATTTTGCGTAAGACAAGTGTTAATTAAAGTGCTGCGTGAGATAAGTAGTGGATGGAGATCTATGGAAATCCCGACCGTGGATAATTTTATTTAATTATTTAGAACAGGTATGATGGGGTGACAATGATAAGATGGTCTTTATGCCTAGAATCAAACTTCTGGCTTCTACCTGGCAGCTCTTAAGAAGCGCCCATTAATAGATTTCGCCTAATTGTTAGTCTTATAGATCAAGCTTTACATACATATTATATTACTTTACAATCTAAATACATAGACTGGTACAGGTACCCATCTCTGCCCTCTCTACCCCATAATCTGGTCAAATGCCCCAATTTTCTACAAAACCACAGAAAATCTTGTAACCACAGCCAAATGCTTCTCTACGATTTTGCGGAGTAAAAACACCAGATCTATTCATCCTCTTCCAAACCTAAAACCACCTTGACCCTCCCGCGACATTTTATTGAACATCCCTTTGCTTCTTCTTTTCAACTATTTTTTCACACACTTTTGATGGCCCTATAACTAGTGCAGTCAATGCGTGAACCCTTGCTTTTATAAACACACTCATATCAGCTAGTAACCAAACGGTATTCCATGTTAAGGGTCGGGCCCCTGCAGGCGCTCGTGTCTTTCGGAAGAAGCTATCAATCAAAATAAAGCTTATTATACTCATTTAACTTAATTCCTATTCTTAATTCATTCCTCATCCAGTTACATTCATAAGGATATACATTCGTATGTATTTAGAAATAAATTTTGTGTAAAACACATAAAGATTTCTTCCCACGCTATCCTACGATAAGCTCACAATTTAAGAGCATTGAAGTCATAGTGCTGAGATACTTAAGCTATGTTTACAAAATCATGCAATATGGTCCCCGTGTAATATCAAAGTATAATCTTAAGCGTAGCGTTTATACAATTTTATTATGTGTGATAGAGTAACGAGTTATTTCGAATATATTTAATAAACGGAAATTTAACATGACCAAACCGCGAAACATGTTGTTTCAATATTGTTGTTTATATAAAGTGGGATGATTCGATTGAGTGCCTAATGGTCTGGCTAAAGAGAACTTCTTAAGTCTGTCATACTTTATATTTTTGGGCTGAGGATTTTGCTACTTTCATTCTCTTATGATAAGCACCTACGTGATACGAGCGCATTAGTACTTGTCACAGTTGTGTTCCGTGTTGGATAAGTGACCTAAAATCTGGAACATAAGAACATACATTGCACCAGTGATATCTTTGATGTCTAACAACATCGGTTTTCTCGTAATCGTACTCTCAGATGCGCTGCTTGTTCATTGTCTTATATCAATAAAATCCAATGACTAACACGATGGTATAACCATCGACAAATGTTAAATATTCATTAGCTACTAGCTCTTACTATTAGTTATTAGCTATTAGCTTGTAAATTTTACATTACGCA
The DNA here is from genome assembly GCA_002245475.1 of Calephelis virginiensis. NCBI lineage: Eukaryota > Metazoa > Arthropoda > Insecta > Lepidoptera > Riodinidae > Calephelis > Calephelis virginiensis. The sequence continues at coordinate 175,732 of NJDC01000410.1, forward strand.
TAATCCAGCTGGCCACCATGTCATTAAGTGTTCACATACTTCTTGAAATATTGTCTAGAACCTCGACATTGGTGATATCACTATTATCTATCTATCTGGAAAATTATGTGAATCTAATCATGACAATAGCTGTAAATGATTCTTACCAAGAGATTTTTGTAAAAGTACTTGTAAGATTGCCATCGTTATCTCAAAAATATATAGGATAATAGTTATTCTAATCACATTTTTATTGCGGTCTTTGATTCGTTACTTAAGCAAACTCTCGTTGGTTTTTTTTTGTGTACAAGCGAATTATTGGTAACAGCGATATTACACAGATGTTACTAGCCTTTCGTTTCATATAGCTGAGGAACTTTAGCGTAGTGTGCAGGTCTATCGGCAACCTTACCCTCAAGCATAGCAAGTTATATAGTTACAGGAACAAACAAAGCGGTATCCTTAATCCGATGAACTAGTAATGCACAGTACTCTACCACCTTCTTTTGACGGTCTGCAATAGTGGAACAATGCAATAAACTAAATTACTAGATGGTGTTATACAATAATCAGCGGGTGATGGGGTCATTAAATCCCTACATAAACATATTTTTCTGAAAAGAATATTTTTTTTCTACGTAGGAATTACACAGTTCAATTAATAATTATTTGACAACTCCACGTATGGAACATAAAATGTAAGAGTCCTACGAATTGGCCAGATTGCTTTTGCCGCGCTCACTAGTATCATCTTTTATTGAAGGTTAGGGTGGCCTACCAGTTACCCTAACTTTTTTTTGTTCAGTAGGTAAGTCACTTTTGCTAAGCCATATATTTATACAAACAAAAAGTATACATTTATTATTTATAATTGCATTATTATTGTAATTTTAAAATTAAGATTGTCTCTTCTTTTAATTAAAATAATCATGTTATAGGCAAAGGGAATATAGATTTGCATCCTGTGGCATCTGAAACATCATTAATATCTACAAAAAAGAACAATAGTCTCAGAATAACCTTGAGAAACGTCTCTTCTATTAACTTTCTAAGTTTTCAAAAATTTTATTTTTTTTAATATTAGTTTATTGTTTTCTGTCTTTCAGAATAATAAAAATCCAGACGTATGCATTTTGTAACAAGATCTAAGGTCACTATAAATCAAGACAATTTTCGTAAAATCATTTTGTTAGTCTCAGTTAGATGAAGAAATGGGCGAATTATTCTCCCTTTTTGAAGATAGAAAAGGAACCTGCGGCTTCTGTATCTGATAAATTCGTCGTCTTGTCTAATTTTGTTAGGAATGTAAAATTTAATTCAATTCATTTAGTGTTTGCGTGTAATAATGTTTAGCTTTTTATGCAGATATTACAATGCTTAATAGCAAATAGGCATTGAACAACTAACATATTTTACTGTTCAATTATATCTTAGAACGATCGATTTTTTCAAACTTATAAATTATAAACTTGTTAATTGTGGTAGTTATATCTAGTTTCTAAATAACATTAAAAGGTAAAAAGCAAAACTTTATTAAAAAATGAAAATACGATCTTCAACTCTAGTTAAAGAATATTTATATTCTACAATTCATATTCTTTGAATTTGAATTTGAAACAACATTTGACATTTGACATCATTTAAAAATTATTGTTTCAAGCTAAATTTACTAAAGAATGCATTCAAGATATGAAAAGCTAAATTTATTCCGAGTAGTTTCAGTTTCTTAAAAACTAAATATACTATGAAATCCAAAAATGGCTGTCCACACAAAATTTGGTCCAAAATTTAATGAAGAAGAAGAATTCGCAATAAAAGGAGCTCATTTGCTAGGACCTGGCTTAGAATCAAAGTTTGACGAGTTAAAATATGAAATAATATACAAAATAGACAAAGAGCTTGCAGATTCTAAAAACGCTAGAGTATACATATCGCAGAAGTATGACGAACTTTGTAACAAAATTCAGTTTTTGTCAGAGCTGGATGCTACTGTCACTGGTTTTAGATCTGATGTAAAAGCAATAGAAAGACAGATTCTAGAACTGGCTTCCCGCGTGGATGACATCGAGAAGAAAACAATAATTAAGGATAGTACTTCAATCACATCTTCAATGATGGGTTTGCCAAAATAAAACAATTTGTTTAACTAGTTACTTTTGTGATAAACTTAAATGACATCCCTCACTTAGTCCGGGTCTCTTGTGTTTAATGTACTGTCTTGCAGCTTGTAAGAGTCGAACATGATGGGATCTATGAAATATATCCAACAAAATCATTTGTGATATGTAGCTACTTTCCCAGTTTTGAATCTAGCTGTTTGTCTTTTATACTCACCATAATGACAATGTTTGCTACTGTATTATTTTCTTATTAATAACTCTGTTGTTTCCAAACCTATATGGAAAATTAAATTTGATTAAAAAGGTGCTGCTGCTTGTTTTCATTTTTAATTAAATTTGTTTCTGATGATCAGAGGGAGCCATCATGCGATAGGTTTTGTTGTCAGTTTTATTTATGTGTTACCACAGACACTGACTTATTTTTAAATAACGGTTAATCTACGCATAAAATAAAACTATAAATGGTTTTTGTACATTAGACATTTGAAAAAAAAGGTGTGCAGGCGACTAAAAGTGGGCAGCAAACACATTTCTATCTTTTTGGTCTGTCTCTCTGTCTGTCTACATCATGAATGCAATTCATGACGTATCTACTGACGTAACGAAATTTGACTGATAGGTACTTAAAGGATGGTTGTAGGATACTTTTTATCCCAGTAACTAAATGGGTTCCCGTGGCAGTAGGTGAGAGGTAAAAGTTAAAATGTAAATTCGGCTGTAATTAATTAAGGTGTATAACGATATAATTTATTCGTTTTTAAGGATCCGTACCCAAAGGCCAAGAAACTGAACCCTTGAAGATTTGTCATGTCTGTCTGTCTGTCCGTCCGCATGTCACAACCTTTTTTCGGAAACTGTAAGAGCTATTAGTGTTAAAACTTTGTAAGTAGATGTTTTCTGTGAACAGCATTAAGATTTTGACACAAAAATAGAAAAACAATGCATTTTCTGAGTTTTCCATAATTTATTTTATGAAATCCATAAGTGTGGGGTAACTGGATAGGGCTTCAACAACTATGTTGTGCTTTTACCATCATTTTCTTTTTAACTGAATAGTTTGCGCTTAGAGATGCCTCCAAAGTGGTAAAATGTGTCCCCCTTGTTACTTCTAAAATAAGAGAACGATAAAACTAAAAAATGGCATATCTAATTTATATAAATCTCGTGTCACAATGTTTGTCCTCAATGGACTCCTAAACCACTTAACCGATTATAATAAAATTCGCACACCATGTGCAGTTCGATCCAACTTGAGACATAGGATAGCTTACATCTCAATTTATCGCGGGCGAAGCCGCGGGTAACAGCTAGTATTGCTATGTAAAACTTCCACCGAAAATTGGTTTGAACGAGACTTAGTAAGTAGTTTTTTTTAATAAGTACTGTAATACCAACGCTTAAAATAGTTGTAGTTCACTGTCAAGAGAAGACGCTGTGTAGTTTAGAATCGCGAAACAGTTTGGCGTAAGGCTCCAAATATTATAATGTCTGATATATCACTGTATTCCTGATATATTCTGGTGACGTTCTAAAAACCTTGCGGTTAGCAACATATTAGCCATTTAAAAAAACTGTCTTCCGTATTAGCTTTCATATTGCTAAGAGCTTTAGTAACGTAAACCACAAACTCTGTCTGTATGAAATAAAATTCTGTCAAATTGCAATTCATTTAAATTTTCAACGATTTTTATAATAATACAAGAGGCCCACCCCGGCTTCGCTCGGGTACAAAATATACAAATAAACTTTCCTCTTCATTAACTTTATCTATTAGAAAAAAACTGCATCAAAATCCGTTACGTTGTTTTAAAGATTTAAGCATACAAAGGACATAAGGGACAGAGGAAGCGACTTTGTTTTATACTATGTAGTGATGATATTTGCTGCTATGGAAAGTTGGACAAAGTTCTGTAGTTCAATAATGACAAACGTAATAACATTCTGTATAAAGTATATATGTTTACTGTACTGTTGTTTGTTTGAAATCCTGAATGAAACTTACAGGTTATCTTACGTATACATATACATCTTCACGCCAAGTTCCCTCTGCAGTGTCGTCAAATAGCATATGGTTTCAAGTGAACGAGATTTGCCAAGTTGGCTAGTAAAATATTTCCTCATTTACATTTTTTTTTATGATATTGGAAGGCAAACAAGCAGACGGATTTCCTGATGTTAAGAAATTCACGCCACCTAGAGACACCAAAGGTGGTAATGGTGCATTGCCAACCTGAGGCTGGGATGTTAGGCCTCGAGCAAAAGTAACTTTACCGGCTACCTTACCCTCCGAACCGGAACACGTTATGATGCTATGGCGGCAGGAATAGGTAAGGCGGTGGTACCAATCGGACGAATCGCTGCTAAATTCTACCACCTAGTCAGTTGTCACGGTGTTAGTGACAGTGAGCCTATGCTCACCTTTTACGAGCTGCCTGGCAGGAAGGCAGATGGTCTATTCTGCAAAGGAGCCCGGACCAACACGGGGACATCAGTCACCGCCTTACACCTTCTACATAATAAATCTAGATACTATTTTTTGAGAGATACTGTATACTATAGATTTATTTTTTGAGGGCTTTTGTGATCGATATGGTTCTTAGCTATAGTAAAGATCTTTCCATGCATTCAAGGTCATTCATTTGTACCTCTTTCGTAAGCGTCGGAATGAATTAACTAAATCTATTCATATTTTCTGATGACGAGGACAAAACGGAAATTGACGTGTCTGTTTATGTGTGTTTTTGAGCGCGTGTGTGCATTAGGGTGTGTGCGTGTGTGTGTGGCAATAACGTTTAAATCGATGAGTCGATTTCAATGTGATTTACAGATTTAAAATCTATGTTCCTAATTTGTCTTGGTTTACTGCTTAACGGTATAGCAGATGTTACTATTTTTGCTGATGATACAGTCCTTCTATTTCATGACAATTCATTAGAAAATTTCAAACAATCTGCTGGAATAGGACTCAGTAAATTAATATGACTAAGATAGTTTATTAAGTATTTAAACAAATAAAGCAAATTCGGCCTTACTAATAAAAATGTGTTACACACACGTTTAACAAGTGAATAGTTATATCAGATGTATGAGGTTTACACAAACTTTACGCAGCATTGCTACCAATCAATTTATATGGACATTTAACCTCTTGTTACTAGTGTATACATACCTTGTGTAATTTTTTTTATCAGTAAAATTTTCTTACGCATTGTTAATAGTCTTTGTAAGAAGAAAAAGAAAAAGAAAAGAAAAGAAAAAGAAAAAATATTTATTTGCGGAATATGAGTGTTACAAAGATGTTACAAAATTATTTAAGCGTTCCTACATATTCTACCAATCCATCTTGTATATATGTATACTAGTGTACATTTTTATTAGAAAGGCCTATTATGATGGCTATATTAAAACTAAAGCCACAAGTCAAATAGTTTTAAATTGTATTTGGATTAGATAGTTCGGCAGCAAAGGTTGCTCATGCCATCAAGATTTTAATTTCACCATAGTCGTGTTCCTGTATCCTTAAGTGGCTAATAATTTTACACTAAACTAATAACTAGACAAAATCTAATGATAAGTTACGTCACTACTATTACTTTAGTGCACAATCAAAATTTAATTTTTTGTTTGACACAAACAAAATTTGATAGTCATAAAAGGAATCGCCATAGAAGGAATTAACAACACCGCCTTACTTATTCACTATAGTGTCAACATTTGCCATTGTAATGTTCCGGCTTACAAGGTAGAAGTAACAAGTATACTCACACAAAAGCTCAAGTTGGCTACACATCATCTTTACGGCCTTACTAATAAAATTTTTATGGTAGTGTATACAAGATGTATAAACAATGAATAGGAAAAATGTTGCAAATAAAAAAATGACACAAACAATATATACATGAACTGTAAGAGGCAGTAATGTTCATACAAATTTACGCAAGATTTACACTCGTCGACACTCTTGTTTAGAGCTTGTGTAAGGCTGAAAATGGCGGCTTCAATTGTAAATAGCTGTTGGTTGCTGCTGCCATGAATCGAATCATGTTTCAAAATTTATGTTTTATGACCTATCGGTTATCGTCTTTTAAGCTTTAATTATGATATGACCTACTTGGTAAAAAGGAAATTTTCTATTCTTCTCACGACGAGTTGCTATTTGAGTTCTTAATCTACAATAAATTATATAGCTGGTTGCCTGCGACTTCGTCAGCATAAAATAGTTGTGATTTTCATGACAAAATTCATATCCATCCTTTTGGAGTTGATATTCGAAAAATAAGATACGTGTGAACTCGGATCTGTAGCAATATGAATATCAAATTTTATCAAAATTGTTTCAGCAGCTTAACAGTAGAAGAGCAACAGATAGAGAGACAGATTTTCGTTTCTATAATTTTAATATTAATTATTGTATCACCTCTGTGGTATAGCGGTTTAGGTGTTGGACTTGACTGCTTGGTCCTGGGTTCGAATCCCGGTGCCCGACCCGACAAAAGATAATTTGTTTTTTTTTTTTCAATTTTCTAATAAAAAAAATGTTGCTCGGGATTGGTTATGTGCCCGGTTGGCGGTAGGCTTGCTACCTATCACATTGTGGGACTTAATGTCTTCGGCTATTTGTGGGTGCCCTGGTTGTGCCTCTGCCTACCTGTTCGGGGATACAGGGGTGAAGAAACTTTTTTTTAATTATTATAGATATTTTACTGTACTATTTAATATGCCAATCATAAATAGTACATCAACATAAAAACCTAAAACATTAAAAAAGGTTTAATAGGTACATATTATGAACTTTGTTAAAAAGAGTACAAATTGTCACGTTATGGCACAAAGATCAAAAATACTTGTACATAAGTCTTTATGTTTATAATTTGTGATCAAAAGATAGGTATTGATCTTTGATCACGAGCGTTCTAAAATCAATCACGTCACGATAAAGACATGCATGAAAAATATTTTTAATAATTACTAAATAATATTATAATACTTTCTAGAAATAAATAATAAATAATTAATAAAACGTTTAGAAAAATTGTTTTATTAGTCCTAATATTATTTCTAAAATTTCATATAAACTCGTTAAATTTCCGAACAGATTTGACAAGAGTTATGACAGACCTCAGAAAAAGTTTATTTGTGAGTTTATTAGTAGACATAGGTACTGCCTATGCATTATGTAAATCTTTTTCATTCTTAAAACGCTGTATAACTATTGACTTCATAAACGCGTAGGTAACTTTTTTTAATTCCCTATTTGAAACAGGGTTGAGCTTTTATTTATCATTAATCACAAACTTGTCGAGGCACAAAATGAAGACAGGTACAGAAGTTATTTCCATGTATATATCTCACTTTTGACAATTACACTCGGCAGTCGTTCTAGGATTGTCCTAGGAGTATATAAATACTACGTAATAAGAGGGGGGACTTCCATAGATACTACATAGCAAACCCGAATTTGTATAAAGTTTACTTGAGAAAGTATAACCCGTATAATTTTAAAGTAACTCTAAAGGCATTCAGATATAAGGCAACTAGTGTCATATGATTTGGGCGAATAAAAAACATAGCAAACTTATTTTTTTATTTTTTTGATATGAAAGTTGCGCTAAACTAAGTTTATACATTAACGTTTAAGCTTTTCTACAAAAAAAGTCTTGAAGACTATATTATTTTTTCTCTAACAGCGAGTTAAATAGGTACTTAGATTCTTACAAGTGGTAGTCTAAAATACGAGTTTTGCAGTTTTATTTTCAAGTTACACAACCGTTCTTTAAAAAATATAATTTTATTTGTTCGTTGCTCTATTTTTGCACAAGAATTTATTAATACTTTTCTCAAACGGGTGACGTGCTCATCTCTCGCATTAGTTATAATTTGGTATCTCCAAAACGAGCATATTTGTAAGAAAAGAATATTGAATGTATAGGATGTGGTATAGGAAGCAAGACAGGGGGGTGATTTTGTATCTCAGTTACCAACTCAAACTACAAAAGTGTAAATCAAATGATGTCAATTGGGTTTGCCATCTCTATCGTATTTCTGTTGGTCACTGGAAATAACAAATATAAAACACGTCATTTGACAGCGATTTGATGTACACTCAATCATTTTGAGTTGGTAACTGAGTTACATAATCATCCCCCAGATCTGCAAAATACCGAAATTAGGCACTCGATATTTACTGTCTTCGTCGCAAGGATCTTATCTTATCTTTTCTTATCGTTAAGATACCTATATAACTCTATATCTTTTTTATTTTTTTTTACTTGTGGAAAAGTGCACATACGCGTATCTAAGGTTGATGTCACTCGCGCTCGAAGTGGTCATTGTTCAAAATATCGTGTCTGTGAGAGGTGTCTATGTGTGCGTTGTTCGAGTACATTTTCTTTCTTTAGGTTTTGGCAATCTCGTTAGTATTTTGCCATTAGTCAAGTAGAAATTTGCATCAAATTTTATGTCAATTATAATTAGTCATCAGTCATAAGTTGTCAGTAAGTCATGTCAGGCTCTTGGATAAAGTGGTGGCCTTTTTACACAAGCTCATATAATGAGATTCTGCAGCAACGAGGAAATATACGATACTCTAATTTCTTCATAATTATTTCATTTTTGCACTTTCACTGAACAAAATTGTGCAAAATGCCACCAAAATTGACTAATTTCACTCAATATTAACACGAAATTCAATAATTATGAAAAAACTTCGATCATCTTTTATCTCGATGGCGCCAAAACTCCGAGCACATTTTGTATGTAGATTGCTTTCGTTTATATTTTTTGGTCGAGGTGTTAGCGTAAACGCCTCATTCCACAGACCAACCGCGAGGGTCCGGTCCGATGGAGACAGGCATTTGTGTATCTGCCTATTCAATTTGTTTTAGTATTTATGTTCTTTAAAAATTTCTGTGTATTATTACATTGCACAAATATAATTTGCTTCCTTTAGCTTTGGGGTTAAATTCAATTTCTGTAATCTGTCCAGGGATATTTATTTGTTGTATCATACAAAGAAAAAAAACAACATTTTCTTAATTATTTTTTTATTTTGTAAAATAACAATTGTGAAATTATAAAATAAATAATCTAAAAACTTAACAGTCGTATAATTTTGTACTAAAATCTGTGATTTATAATTATTGTCCTACAAGTCAACTTAATAAATCTACAAATTAAATCTAAAATAAATATTTGGCACTGTTGATACAAAAATAAGTACAAAACTATTCACAATTTGCTCTAAGCTCTTTCGTTCGATTGCTTTTGAATAGACCCCATAGTCTTTGTCTAACAACCCTGTGTCTTGTTTGGGTTTAATAAGCAGACCGCTCTGTCTGTAACTTAGACCAAGTAAATTATAAGATACGACGTCGCTGAAAGAAGTTTCCAGAAATAATAAGTCGACCCAAACAAAATAATCTGCAACAGTTAGTTACGTGTAGCTATGGTATACATCTTTAAATAGGTAATCAAAGTACTAAGTAAAAAAAGGTAAACTAGTTATTAACGGTTTCGCTAGAAGCCAAGGATATTTTGTTTCGCAATTGCTGCAGGACGTCATTATTACGGCTTGTATAATTTAACTGGAAAGTGGAAAACTGGACTACTGCGAGCATCCTAACTGAGGCTAGTGTAGTAATTTATTTGGTTGAACCACTGTAAACCAGGAGGCTAATTATGTGTCTCAGTGGCCAACTCAAAATGGAAAAGCGTACATATCAAATAGCTGTCAAATGACGTCATTTGTGTTTGCTATCTCTATTGTATTTCAGTTGGTCACTCGTGATAGCAAATATAAAACACGTCATTTGACAACTATTTGATGTGCCCTTTTCCGTTTTGAGTTGGCCACTGAGTCCCCAGATATTAATATTTTGGCACTTATTTAAAACCATAGATAATGAGGTCTAATCAGAAATATTCACAAACGCTTTTTATAAAAGCGCCATCGCATTCAAAATTAAGAATTGTTCACATTATTGTTTAGAAAAATTTTACTTAATACAAAGATTGAACACATTTGTTATCAATTAAAGAAAGCTCTGATTTTTTGTTTATTGTCACAAATGTTTACTGAATATATTAATGACAAATCTATAAAATGTTAATGTTATTATAGCGGAAAACACTTGGGACGGTATTTTGTGTTAAAAATAACCCCAATAAGTGTTTTAATTACATTTTAATAATCAAATATTTATGTCATATGTATTAGAATTAAATAATATAGATATTGCGTGCATTTCCATTATTCATTAAAGGTCAGTAATTGGTGAGAATTTATCGTACCTAATTCAATTTTAATTTCAATTAAGTATATTAGGTCACAATATAAATCGAAATAATATTAAGTAAGATTGCTAAAAGAATAAGTATTTTGAAATAATGTCCAGCAGTATGAGAAATTGGTTATAATATTAAATTCCAAATATATCGTGTACAATTATAAAATTCCTTTAAAAGTATGTTAGTGTTTTAGTTTTAAAATGTCTTCTAATTCTAAATATAAAGGAAAAATCAACCAAAAAATTATACATCACACAAATCCTAAGTTACTTTTTATTACTTACCCTATGTGGTATAAAAAAATTTGTACACCTTAAAAATACATTTTTTCATAGATTACAAAAAGGGCTAGAAAAAACCAAAAGTAAAAGCGCATCTTTTGACCAATAGGGGCAAAGTTGTGAAGTCAAAATAAGAATGTAACAAATCGTTTCCCCTTTTTTCTGGGGTTGTTTGCTGATCACTGCAATTACCGAGAACGAATCACATACATTAAATTACAATTACATTACTCAATAAAGTATTTCTTTTTACTCAACTAATTTTGAAAGGGTACATGATACAACCACATAAAGAACGAACATAAGATTGATTGAATGTATTTTTTTACAAGCAAATATCTTACACTTAAAGTAAAGTAGTGATCATTTTAAATAATGACGTTTTAGGAAATGTTTCTCAATATCCAATACTAGGAAAATGTTTGTCCTAGCCCTTTTGATAACCTTTCTTTTCAATGGCGAGTTTGGTCATTTTAAATTACTACCACGATTATGAAATTGTTTTTTGTCATGACCAAAATAAAAATTATATATACATCTCTAAAATTAAAACAATGACAGTATTAATTCATAACCTCAAAGTATTTGGCCAAAATCAGTTCAAGTTAAACTTTTCTAGTTGAACTATCTTTTGTTTCTCTATCTTATGTAGTTTCTGAGTGTAAATTTCTCTCCGAATTCTAAAACATCAACCTAATATAAATTGGCCAAAACAGTTTCTCAGTCCATCACTTTCGAAACTACAACAAAACCACAACACCGTCAACAAATAAAATCTCCTTACTTTTGACTCAAATATACCGAGCACTTGAAAATCCCTACGACCTTCCACCGCCAAGAATAGTTTGAATTTGAGATACAGTCTTCCCTTTAGTTTCTGGTATTAAAAAGAACACGAAAAATACACAAACAACCATAAAACCTGAGAAAAACCAGAAGCAACTGTAGATTCCTATAGCATCTTTCATCAAAGGGAAGCACAAAGTGACAATGAAGACCAAACACCAATTCATAATGACAGCAATACCAGATGCAGTTCCACGGAACTCCACAGAGAATAACTCAGCCATCATCATCCAAGGGATGGGACCAAAGCCTAAAGAAAAGGATACAATGAATAAAACCAAACACACCAGAGGAAGCCATCCAACTGAGGTAACATTTGTACCACCTTCTTGCAATTTGAAATAAGCTCCGAGAATTATAAGACAAATTCCCATTATCACACAACTTTGCAGTAAAAGAATCCTTCTACCAGCTCTTTCCACTAAAAGAGAAGAGATATAAGTGGCGATAGTTTGGACAACTCCTACAATGATAGTTGCAATAGCTGGAGGAATATCTGAACCAGCTGATTGGAAGATTTGGTTGGTATAGAAGATGACTGCGTTGATACCACTGAATTGTTGGAAGAACATAAGACCTAGAGAGCAGATGAGGGCCATGAGAGAAGCGCGATTTGTCATCATGGTAAGAAGGCTTCCACTTTGACGTGACGCATTGTCTACCTGCAAGGAAAAATACCACATTTAAATAGAAAATAGAAAGTTTGTAAAGATGTCAGGCGAATGTATGTTAGCTATTTAATCTTTAGCTCCGTGGAAAAACTGCTTTCCTGCCAAATAGCTCATATTTTTTATGATATGGTTAGAAATTCACGCCGCCTAGAGACACCAAAGGTGATAATAGTGCGGTATCAACCTGAGGCCAAAATGTTAGGCCTCGAGCAAAAGTAAGTTTACAGGCTATCTTACCCTCCGAACTGAAACACGTTAACGGCAAAAACTGATATTATGGCGGCATAAATAGGTAAGGCGGACCAATCCCGGCGAGTCGCTGCGAAACTCGACCACCTAGTCAGATGTCACGTTGTAAGTGACGGCAAATCTATACTCGCCTTTCGCTCTCGCTTTATAAGATGCAATTGTCGCTTCATTGGCCACTACCACCACGAGCACCACTAAACGAGTTTTATAACGAGTCCCCCGGATTGGTACAATCACTTTACCTGTTTCTGCTGATATATTTTTAAATTTTGGTATTTACAGGCAGCACGTATTTCTTTACTTAATAACAATAATACAAATAAAGAAATCTCTTACATCTTTCTGCATATCTTCAAGCTCAACGGTGAGGTCAGCATCAGGACCACGAAGCCAGCGAAGTACTTTTTCAGCGTCCCGCCGTCGGTTCTTACCCAGGAGATATTGGGGAGTCTCAGGCATCCACCTTGAATAATGATTTAAAAATTTAAGATCTTCTACAATATTCCATCATCTTTGGTTTAACGATCCTTTGAAAAATATGCCAATTGTTTAAAATTCAAAATTATTCAGCAGTTTAATTGTTCAAAATCAGGGAAACAGTAGAGGTCTGTGACGGTTCAACCGTCGTGGTCCTATAGTATCAGTAGCTGGTATCCTAAAAGGCACCTTCGATTTCAATTACTCATCTACATACAAAGAACTTGAGTCTTATCTTTGGTTTCCCTCGTATTCCATAATCAGATCAAAATTTGGTTGCAATAGGATCTCAAAAATACGCTCTTTCAAATAAAAAAATAATTTTGTTAAATCGCTTTAGAAATTACGTAGAAATTGATTGACATACATAACAAAAATAGGAGTCGACCACTCTTCCTGGTCTCGAAGTCGGTTAAAAAGTTTGCTACGTTTGAGCAAGACGCTTGAAGAACCGCTTATTGCGATCGCCACAGTGATAGATTAGGTAGGATAGTATGAAAAAGAACAAAGAGAATATGAACAGCGTCCAATAATTAGTTCTGCTTGTGATATGAAAGAATCTTACCAAAACACAGCAACTAACAAGACCGGCAACACAGCGGATATGATGGAGAGCACCCTCCAGTGGGTCCAGCCACCGATGACGAAGGTGAACAGGATGCCCACCGTCAAGAACAGTTGGAAGAAAGCTCCTAAAGAACCTCGGATTGAGGTCTCCGCTATTTCGCCTATGTACATGGGAGCAGCCACGCAGATACCACCTGGAAGTAAATTTAACTTAATAAAAATACAGAAAATTTAGTACATTGATGTTGTTCATACAGTATACAAACATATTATATATATTCTCATGCCAAGTCCCAGTCGAGGGTAGGCCTAGGGGGGGTCTTTGCAGAAAGTAGAGTGCCAAGAGTTTAAATGTTGTCAACGAGCGTACCACCATAGATTTTCCGAATCGCTCTCATTTCGAGGGCACTTATTCTACTTTCATCCTTTTTCTTCAGAAAATGCAACACTTGTTTCCACCTGAATACTTTTCTAGTTTCCTTCACATGCATTACTCTTTACATACAAACATGCAGCTTTCAGATACTATTGATACCACTCGGGATGCCAAATTTTAATGAAATCCATTCCGGAGCTTTGGCTGTGCTTTGATATGTGAGTTTAATCAGTAAATTGCTCACATTAAATATTTTGATTACGAGCATGAGTTAAATGAGTCAGTACCAATTGGTAGCCAAACACTACTGGTGGCAGAGTGATGCAAGTTGCCCGGGAAGGTAACCTAACCTAACCTAACCTAAGTAAAGACAGTGTCATGTACCGATCTGGAGGGTAGGGAACCCGTAGACCTGTACAATAGACCTAACTACAAGTCACAGGAAAGTAACACCTCTATAACTTCAATGACTGTCTTTTACAATCAAAAGATCCGTTAACTTGTTCGCTGTCGTAGCACTTAAAAAATACCCTATCCACCAAAACCGAAACACGATAATAGTGATGAGCACTGACGTAGTAGCGGCAAGAATAGATAGGGCGTTGGTACCAAACCTGGCGAATTGCCGCAAAATTCAACCACGTAATCATGATCACAGTGCTAGTGAAAAAACGTTGTCTGCCTTTTAGGAGCTGCTCGGCAGCAAAGCCTTTAACATAGGCATAGAGCATGGTACTTGAATAAATTCGTCTAGTTAAAAAATAGAGTCTAATGCTTGGAATATCACAGAGGGTATCAAGATAATTTGAAGTCACTCGGTGATGACTCAAATAAATAAATTTCATTTTCATTTTTTTTTCAAATTAGCACAACAGATTAATGATACACAGATAAATTTTCCTCGTGTTGGTCCGGGCTCCTTTGAAGAATAGATCATCTGCTTTCCTGCCAGGTTGCTCGTAAAAGCCGAGCAGATGCTTACAGTCACGAACACCGTGATATCCTACTAGGCGGTAGAGTTTCGCAGGGACTCGCCCGGATTGGTACCACCGCCTTACCTATTCCTTCCGCCATAACGTCCAATGCTTGCCGTTGACGTGTTCCGGTTCGGAGGGTAAGATAGCCGTTCAACTTACTTTTGCTCGAGGTCTAACATCCCGACCTCAGGTTGGCAACGCACTATTGTGGTAATAGTGAATTGGTGTCTCTAGGCAGCGTGAATTTCTTACCATCAGGATATCCGTCTGCTTGTTTGCTTTCCATTATCATAAAAAACTAAGTACCTGTGCCAAGACCAGCGAAGAATCTAGCAGCTATCAGCATGGTGGCTCCATTAGCGAAGATCGTCAAAAGCCAGTTGATGAGAAAGGGTATCGCCAGGATCAGTATGGTGGGACGTCTACCAAGTTTCTGGGCACTTACTCCTACTGGCAACGCACTGATGGCTGCACCTATCGCCAAGATTGATGATACGAGTGAGCCTGTAATTAAATAATATTGGTATATGAATAAATGTCATGGACAATATTCAAAGATTCCGATTTCATCTTAGTAAAATACTCGAATTGTTTTTAAAAAATATTCTAAACACGGTAGAAATGCTTAAAATAAAATTTGTTTAAAAATCTACTGTCAACAATCAGATTTCCGTGCCTTTTGGACCACACGTTTGGGAGAATTTTTTTTCCGATTTTTCCAATTCCGATTGGCCGATTTCCGCCATTTTCCCAAACACATATATCTTTCGATTTATGTATTAAAAACATATAAATGTTTACATTTTCACGATACCTGAGAACTAAGCTACGTAATAACGTAAAAAATGTGTATGTTAAAATAAAATAAAAATAAAATAAATGTTTAACCCCAAAAACTTTCTTTGCAAATAAAGAACAAAATATGAAAAAACGTTATGTGTTTTTCCCCAATTTTCCCAATAAAAACATTCCTTATGAAAAACAAACGTGTTTTATTTACCTTCTATATACTTTATTCGCAAGAACATGAAACGTTTAACAGAATGCAATTATAATAAAAACAACAGTAGAAAATATCCAGCTCTATGTTAACTCATTTGGTGTGTAAATATAAGAAAATGTATGTATATAACGCGGATATTTTAGCAAATAATAATGAAGCTCCATTAGTTTGATGAGAGAAGGCCACAAAAACATTATGTACACGTTATTTACATAACTAGTCTTTGCCCTCAGTTTAGCCCGTGCGACAATTTTAAAAAAAAATGTTCTTCCACAGAATATATCGTTATTTCTACTTATAAGTTAAAAGCGTTAAAAATAAGAAAGCTACGGATAATCTGTTGTGTTACTCTTACCAACCATATTCGTAACCGAGAGATCAAAGAGAGAGTAGAATTGAAAGAAAGTACCGGTCTAAAAATGAGAAAGGGCATGTTCCATTATATTAGTCATGTAAAATAATAGCAAATGAAAGACTAAACAGTTCAACAATGCGAATGTTATATATTACTCTCATTTCAGAAACTCTGGATATCGCTTTTGGATAAATTTAGAGCGAATTGGTCATGGAATATCAACTTGACCTAGGTTCTCTCTGGGTAACAACATCCTGGGGGGATGTTGTATATCTGCATTTGCATTGTATATCTGCTTTTATCAATTTTTCATCTGCTATTTTTTCCACATGACCGAACCAACTGAAAATATCCTTCTCATTTTCGACGCTTTTTCCAATGTCACTTTCTCTCTCTTTCTCTTATCACACTATTGCAAATGAGATCGACAAGTGCGGGTAGGTTTGATTTTCCGTAACGTTCTCATTTCTACCGCTTTTATTTATTCTCTTTCATTTTCTTTCATAAAAGCACAGATTTAAGCGAGTTTATCGAGCGCTCCTTTTTATATTTGCCATGTACCTTCACATTCCTGCTAAATGTACTAACCAGATATACAATTTCGTTTACTTGTTCCATTACTACTTCGCCGTCTAAAACTCTTACATATTATGTCCTGGCTTTAATAGCTGGCTTTAAATTTTACTTGAATTTTTAGGAATTAGTTGGTTTTCTACGCATCTTATCAATAAATCCGTTAAACCTACTCTTCTTACCGGAACACGACAATTGTAAATAGAATTATGGATGTAACTAAAGCTATATAATGTTTTTATTGTGTAAAAGATTTAGAAAGTTCAACACGAAATTTAATGTAAGCTTCACGAAGCTGTCAAGTTGGACCAAAGATAGTCAAATTGGCTTGAGGTTGTGCGTGTGAAGTTGTTAAATGTTGCCTAT
>NJDC01000410.1:193112-225904 GCA_002245475.1 Calephelis virginiensis
ACCAGATATACAATTTCGTTTACTTGTTCCATCACTACTTCGCCGTCTAAAACTCTTTAATATTAAATGTCCTGGCCATAGATTTAGCTAAATCTATGGTCCTGGCTTTAATAGCTGGCTTTAAATATTACTTGAATTTTTAGGAATTACTTGGTTTTCTACGCATCTTATCAATAAATCCGTTAAACCTACTCTTCTTACCGGAACACAATTGTCAATAGAATTATGGATGTAACTAAAGCTATATAATATTTTTATTGTGTAAAAGATTTAGAAAGTTCAACACGAAATTTAATGTAAGCTTCACGAAGCTGTCAAGTTGGACCAAAGATAGTCAAATTGGCTTAAGGTCGTGCGCGTGAAGTTGTTAAATATTGACTATGAAACGCGCGATAAACCACGAGCATATGACTCGGGATCGGATGTTTTTATATTTTAGTGAAGTTCAACGTGTTCCGGTCGTTTGTTTGGTCACACCCACTCCGCCCACGTTTGGCCATCTGCCAGACCGACGTCATATCGAAGGCCGGTTAGATAAGATATACCCAAATAACATGTGATGGATATTCAAACATCGTAAACGTAACTAGTGCTTGACGAAACTGAAAATCGGATTTCGGTTATTTTATTTTTAAAATTTTCTGTGCGATGGCTAAGCAAAGGAAATCACCTTTGATTTCCTGATGGTAGAAAATACGAAATAATGAACCTATTGAGGTTTATTACAGGGTCGCCTCGTAAGTATTTTCTTTAATATGTTAGTGGTGCATTTACGATTCGAATAAGATGTTAAGATGTTCGTATTCGTACCTAAGTGCCGGTGCCTTGACTATCTAGTTAACAACTACAGCAAGCAACAAAACAAAGATTTGCCGAATTTTACCACAATGCGACTGACTGCACTTAGTCCAACCACCCCAATTGTTACATAAATTTACCAGGGGGCTATGAATTCATCATATATCTGTGCCAAGAAAGAGCATTTAGTTTTCTACTAGGTTTCTGAAAAAGGTTTATGAAATAGTTTATTACATCTCGAAGTCAGTAAAATAAGAATCAATATGGACGCAGAAGCGGTGGATCCCCACGTGAACTAGTTGATGCACAGCGCTCTTGTACCAGTGATCTTGTTGGTAATGACCTATTTAACCTATACCAGCCTGTTACGAGCTGTCAGGCATTAATGTAGATGTTCTATTTTACTCAGAGGATCCGGACAATACGGGGAAGTATCATTTAATATCAACTTATATTGCGTTACGTGGCTGTACTAATTTTATTTAACTACTAGCTGTTCCCGCGAACTTCGTTTTACCCGTTCAGTTTGTATGGGAATTTCTTTTCCCAGTTTCCCCTTTTTTGCCCTTTCCCGGTTCTAAGCTACCTCCCCGCCAATTTTCATCCTAATCGGTTGAGCTGTTCTTGAGTTAACCAACACC
Organism: Calephelis virginiensis; assembly: GCA_002245475.1. Classification (NCBI taxonomy): domain Eukaryota; kingdom Metazoa; phylum Arthropoda; class Insecta; order Lepidoptera; family Riodinidae; genus Calephelis; species Calephelis virginiensis. The sequence continues at coordinate 194,552 of NJDC01000410.1, forward strand.
ACTTTCTTTTATACATAAAGAAGTGTGGAAGTACTCTGATTCCGAAACCGAAACCGAAAGACAAGTCACTAGTAACAACTGAAAGCACATTCTTGGAAATGTTTCAACTTTATTGTTCTTTTAAATAATGATCAATGTGCGTCAGCATAACAAATAGTTTTCGAAAGTTAACCTTGACCATTATTCGTGGTGGTTGGCTTAGAAGAATATGGGCCTACTGCTTTTCCCTATTCATTTTTCCAACTGCGTTCTCTCTTACGAGCTACTACCATGATAGTTGAAACATTGGTTCATTAGTTACTACAATCGTGAACATGACCAGGAATATTAGGGGAACACGGGGGAATCGGAACCACGGGGTAATAAGAACTACTTTAGTTTACGTGTATTCGAACGAGTTAGATCCTGTTTTGTTATAACGTACCATAGAAGGACGCGGGAGGAGTACGTGTGACTCGTTGCATCGTGAGTTAGTGAGCTTTTGGTGAGCAAACGGACCGCACGTCGGTTTTTCAGCCGATCGATCTAATTTTTTACGATTTTCAAGGACAAATTGTGAGTATTAAAACNNTTGACCATTATTCGTGGTGGTTGGCTTAGAAGAATATGGGCCTACTGCTTTTCCCTATTCATTTTTCCAACTGCGTTCTCTCTTACGAGCTACTACCATGATAGTTGAAGCATTGGTTCATTAGTTACTACAATCGTGAACATGACCAGGAATATTACTCTTGAATATCGATTTCATGCAAATTGGAAATTGGAATCGGATATGTCTCTTTAAGTACACTTGAAAACGATAATAGCGGCTTATTAACATTCAGTTTCAGCAAAATTCAATGAATCTGATAAAATAATTTGTTGTTTACTAATAACAAGAATACCTAAAACAACATATCTGATTCCAATTTCCAAAATTGCATTAATCGAGATTTAAGAGTAACTTTACAGCAAAGGCTCGACCTGCTCGGTTCTACCGCCTTGCTGCCATGTCTATTCCTGATGCCTTAGCCTCAGTTCACACTATTGTCATGATCTTGTATGTAGGCCCGAGAATATGGCGAAGAATGTATCTTAGAAATATTTTAATAATGAAAAGTTACTGGCTTCGTTATTACTAATATTTTTTGAAAAAAAACTACTTTCCATTAATAAATAAAGACAAATTGGTTATTTATTAAAAAGTTTAAAATACCGTGTTCCTAAAAATACTTTAAAATGTAAACTGGCTTTTCCACGGGAATCGCTTGAGATATTGGAATAATAAATTAAAATAAAGAAAAACATTTTTAGAACAAGCTTTTATTTAAATGCCCTAAAAAGATGAAAATAATATTTTTTCTTTAAAAATATTAACTATGAACTTACAACCTCATTATATACAACTTATATGTCCATAAAAGCTTGTCGCGATGCAGATGTTCAATATTTAATTAAATTGAAATTTTATTAATTTAAACCTAGCAGATTTTACAAAAATCAATAAGTAGAGTACCTACAAGTTTATTTACGCAAGAAATTCACGTGACAAGCTTATATGAATTTATAAGTTGTGTATAATGAGGTTGTAAGTTCATAGTTAATATTTTTAAAGAAAAAATATTATTTTCTTCTTTTTAGAGCATTTAAATGAAAGCTTTTTCTAAAAATGTTTTTATTGTTTTAATTTATTTTGTACTTTTTAGTTATCGTTAGTTTACTGGCAGGCGTTTCTTAGTCTGTTCATCTCATTCCAGGTCGTTTGCCGGCTAATTTCGAACAATCCCTTTCTTCAACAAGGAGGCCTTCTTATCATCTTACCCTACTTGCCGAGCTTACCAGAGCTTAGCTTTTTTTATGACATTGAAAGGCAAACTAGCAGACGGATTTCCTGATGACAAGAAATTCACGCCACCTAGAGACACCAAAGGTGATAATGGTGCGTTGCAAACCTTAGGCCGGGATGTAAGGCCTTGAGCGTAAGTAAGTTTACCGGCTACCTTGAACACCGAACCGGAACACGTCAACGGCAAGCGCTGACGTTATGGTGGTAAGAATAGATACCAACCAAGGTAGTACCAATCCGGCAAGTCGCTGCGAAACTCTACCACCTAGTCAGATGGCACAGTGTTAGTAACGGTAACTGCTGCTTGGCACAGGACGGCAGATGGTCTATTCTGCAAAGGAGCCCGGACCATTACTGGGGAAAACGTTTTGATAGCTAATATACAATAGGGCTCACCCAGGTGCCTTGAGGTGGTACGTTTATAACATCATGTTAAACCCCGATTTCAGCCCTCGGCACAGCCTCACCTTGACTTAGGTGTTTGGAAGAATGCGCCACTTATTTATTAGCTTACTTGAGCCTGACAAAACATAGGTCCGGGCTTGATTTTAGCTTTGCCTTCTCCTAAAAAGGTTGCAGATCAATGCTGACGACGACTGTCCATCCAAACCATACAAATCAAATTTAATCAATCGATTTTACTGGCTTCAAAAATGTTTCAAAAAATGTTTTCTTTAGCAATCCCTTTCATTATAGGAAAGCACAAAAAACTTAAATTGTGCACCATATTGGATTTAAAGTGAGGTCACATTATTTTTTTTATCATTTACGGCAAAGCCCTTTCATTTGATATGTTGTAGAAATGCATTAAAATGCATGAAATGAATTAAAAATAACTATTCCTCCATTTCGGATGGTCCGCTATATTAGACTTAGAATGATGTCACTTTTTTTTCGAGTTGCTCTCAACTTTTGTATGACATCCATATTGTAGAAGTGATATAAAATAACTATTTCATCAACTCGAATGATCCACGATATTGTATTTAGAATGCCGTCACATTATTTTTCGAACTGCTCTTAACGAGTCCTTTCAATTGATACCCATATCGTAAAAGTGCATAAAAATAACTATTCTGCCATCTTGGATGATCCACCATATTAAATTTAGAACGATATCACGTTACTTTTCAATTTGCTCGCAACGTATATATTCATTTGGTACCGATATTGTAGAAATGCATTAAAATAACTTTCGCGATCTAAAGTGGTCTGCGATATCGAATTTAAAACGACGTCACATTATTTTTCAAGTTGTTTTCATCGAGTCCTTTCATTTGATACCCATATTGTAGAAGTGCATAAAATAACTATTCCGCCATCTTGGATGGTTCGCTATATTGAATTTATAATGACGTCACATTATTTTTCAAGTCGCTTTCAATGAGCTCCTTAATAACCATATTGTAGAAGTGCATTAAAAATAACTATTCCGCCATCTTAAGTAGTCCACCATATTGGATCGTTAATGACATCACATAATTTTTGTGTTGGTCTCAAAAAGATCTTTTAATTGATATCCATATTGTAGATGTGCATTAAAAATAATTATTCCTTCATCTTGGATGATCCACTATATTGGATTTTGAATGACGTCACATTATTTTTCGAGACACTCTCAACGAGTGAAAGGTCATTTGATACCCATATTGTAAATGCATTAAAAATAACTATTCCGCCACCTTGAATGATCCGCCATATTGGATTTATAATGACGTCACGTATTGTATCGTGCATTGTCATCCAAACTAAACGTGTATCCAAAATTTCAATCAGTTGAAGATATCTGCTTCAAAATTGAGTTCAAAGATTCCACCCGAACTAACATACATACATTGCAAGTTAAATAAAAGCTTTTAAAAAGCAGTCGATCTCTGTCTCCAAAATCTAGTTTCTTTCTATGCTAAGATATTATTAAAATCTTTACGTTAAAAAAATGGAAAATATATATACAACCATTGGTACACACTTTCAAATTTGTCATATTCGAGGAATACATGTAATAAACAGAGAGTATGATCAGATCTTCCGTGCTCGTTTAACCCTAGACCTAAATAATAGATATCCACCACAATCCAACAAAGGAGGATGATTAGTAGGATGTGTTAAAAGCGCTGAGAGACTACCGTTCTAAAAACAAGGTCTGGGTCGTTAAGGATCTCAGTTTAGTTGATATGAATCAAATCGATCATCTTTAATTTCATTCATTTCATTAAATTTAATTTCATTTCATTAATCAGAGAACGAATGCCCCTATCGTAATTGACAGGTCAATTTATGTTTCATTCATAATATCGTTCACATTATAGTAGGTATTATACTCGTAGTATTTTAAGATTATGACACATCTTATTGATAGTAAAATTTCGACAATGAGTTTTACGGAACGGCTACGCACGGTTTAACGGCCTCACGGCTGCAAGGAAGAAACTGTTTGGAAGATGTTTTTGATTCGCGGATACGCATGTATTAATTTTACATCTATACATATCTTCACGCAAAATTCCTCGCAGGGTAGGCAGGGTATAATAAATGCCTAGTGTAACCCTTTCTACAGACCTGCCTTCATGCACATTTATTAAACAAAGATGCCAGTTTCGTACTATAAACTCGTAGATAATGCACGAGAAATTCGGTCGTGGAATGTCAACCTATTTATCCCCGGGTATCCGATATCCCTACATCCATCCACACTTTTTATAACTTTTGTTAGGTACCTATATTACTACATTTAAATTAGATTTTACAATTAGGTGTTACACTATTATGTTATCAATTTATTTTGACCGCCTCGTTGGGCGAGTGGCTAGCGTACACGCCTGACTACACTGACCAACCGCGAGGCTCGGGTTCGATTCCCGACGGGGGCTGGCATTTGCGTGACGAACATTTAGATGTCCGCATTTCCATGTCGGGGTGATTTATTAAAATTATAGTATATATTTAAGTATTTCTATGTATTAGAAACTAAGACTAACACCCATAACACAAGAATATAATTTGCTTACTTAGGGGTTAAATTAAATTTGTGTAACTTGTTCAGAAATATTTATTAATCTGATTTCCATAATTGTTAATTTAACTGTAAATGTAATACCTAGGTCAAATGCAAATAATTTATTTACGAAACGTATGTCTTAAGAAGTTGCAAAATGTTTTTTTTTACCAACGTATTCTAATCCTATTAATATTATAAATGCGAAAGTTTGTAAGTATGGATGTATGGATGTTTGTTACTCTTTCACGCTCGAATGGCTGAACGGATTTGTCTGAAATTTGGAAGACAGATAGATTGTGACCTGGATTAACATATAGGCTATTTTTAATCCCGATCGCACACCGAGTTTCTGTGAAAACGCGGGCGAAGCCGCAGGTAGCAGCTAGTAGTTAAATATATTTTACTATTAAGTAGGTACTATCCTATCTACTTACTGTAAACATTGTTCTCTAACCAAGTTACTCAGAAGAAGAAACAAGCTCATCGCAACTGAGGCTATTAAAAATTTAATTTATTATAGATATTATTTGTATTCGTTAATTCTGCCAGAATATAAATAGCACAATGTTACCCTTCGTAACTTATTCCTTTTTTTAAGAATAAAATAAAAAAAAACTTACTGTCTCTGGTGTTCAATAAGAAGTCAGCTTCTTGTCCCAAGGAGTTGATCAGGATTTTAGTGGCGTTAACGTCAGCTGTATCATTAGAGAAGATGTCGGGGATTTCGCTGGTGTTCTTCGGAGGCTCCAGTTGAGGAAGCGCTGGAGAGGTCCACGCGAGGATTGTTCCTGCCACCACTGCACCGATAGCCGCTGTGGAAACAATAAACTATAAATTAATATGTAATATGTAAAAAGCTTTGCACTCCTTTTCAACCCGGACGGGAAAGAGGAACGTTATAAGTTTGCCGTGTATGTGTGTGTATGTGTTTCTGTCTGTTGAAGTGTCATAACTTTTAATAGGATAAACCTATTTCGTTGCGGATTTTTTATTTGAAAGCTAACGTGATCGAGATAATTTTTCACTACATTAAATGAAGGTTTTATTTGGGGTCAGAATACGTCATTAGAGTTTTTTAATGAATTGAAATACGAAGAAGCAGAGGAATTTCCTTATGGTAATAAATACACATCACTATCACACACCAAAGTTGTTAATGGTGAGTTTGCTCCAACATGAGACTATGCTGAGGCCTAAAATTAACACTGGCCATGATTTTATAATTTCCTTAAAGAGTATGGCCATAGCTCTTATCCTGTTCTATTGATACTAGTTGCGTTAAAAAGTTCATACTTTTACTAAATGTGAAATATTATAACAGTTATTAACTAGTGTCTCATTTCGACAACCTAGGGTTACAACCATAAAGCTATATTACTATTATATTACTACTAAAGGTTACACTTCTAACAAAGGTTTGATGTAATTTCCTAATATAACTGACTCTATCTCTCTCTCTCTCTTTCTCTCTCTCTCTCTCTCTCTAATCTACTGACCTCTCTTTAAGGGTCTTGTGGTGTAAATTAACAAAGTCAAAATGAAAGAGTAAGCCCTCGAGATAACATGTAAAGAGAAAGAAGAGAGCAATAGTCAGCAATATTTCGATTGTCTTCACGATCATTTCCCCGAGGAGGTAGACAGAGGCACAACCAGGGCAGCCACGAGTAGCCGAAGACACTAAGTCCCACAATATGATATGTGGCAGGCCTATCGCCAGCCGGGCATATATCTAATCGAGGGCAACGTTATTTTTACTAAAATATTGAAAATACAACTTTTGTTGTTGTCCGACTCAGGGATCAAACCCGGGACCTCGAGAAGTCAAATATTGCACCTGTGGTCTAGGAGTCCGACGCTGGACCTGGAAATGACTCCAGCACTTATTTAGGAATGTACATCTAAAAGGTTATGACTTCATTGAGACAGCTCCATGTTATGTTTTCTTACCATGAGCTTTAGGCACGCGGCGATTTACTTTCAAGGTCCCGTAAATTATTTATATGAAAACTTTGAATAGCACCTCTACTGACAACTAAGAGAAATAAGTTTGTTTTTAAATAATTTAACATTGACATAAAATTGACTATTATGTGTTGCTTAAACCTTTTAAAAACGCAAAACTTATGATGAATTTTATAGAAATTTTGAATAAATGTATGTTTGACCTAGTAATATCAATATAATTTTCGCTGGTTCGGTCATGTGGAAAGAATGACAGAAGAAAGATTGACAAAGCAGATATACAATGCGAATATGGATGGATGTAGGTACCCGGGGAGACCAAGGCTGACATTTCACGATCAGATCAATCGGATATTATCCGAGGGTGGTGTCAAGAGTCTCCGAAACCGGCGTGTTTGTATGAAAAGGGTTATTGAATGTGAAGGAAGCAAGACAGGTTTGTCAGGATCGTGAGGTCTGGCACTCGATACTCTCTGCCTACCCCGTAAGGGACTTGGCGTGAAGATATGTATGTATGTATGTATGTATGTATATCAATATAATATAATTATGCTATAAACAATAAGCAAATTAAAATATGTAATGTTGTGGGGATCTTAATAAATTTGTTTTCTGCACGCTACCTATAGCGAAATAGGTTTAGAGCTATATCTTTATTTGTGCATGTGTTAGTCACTGGACCAATGTTGATGAAACTTTTTGTGTGTGTTCAAGGGAATTCGAGAATGGTTTAAATTCACAATTTGGTCTACTGGAAAATGTAAATGGTTGTTGATTTTGGAATGTTTCACATTGGATCCGACAGACTGCGCTACTATTGAAGCATTAATGTCAAGCGATACGAAGTTTGCTAGGTCAGCTAGTGTTTCTATACATGAGTTATCACCAAACGTAATGGATAGCAAGTCATGATGAATGCACTGATGCCAAAAGATGAATGCCTATCGCCGGTACAATATGTTACGGTTTGGTAGCAAGTCTTCCCCGTGTTGGTCCGGGCCTCTTTGCAGAATAGGCTATCTGTCTTCCTGCCAGGCAGTTCCTAAAAGGGGAGCATAGACTTACCGTCATTATTACCTTGACATCCTACAAGGTGGTAGAGTTTCGCAGCGACTCGCCTGGACTGGTACGACTGCCTTACCTATACCTGCCCCCACAGCGTTCAATGCTTGCCATTAACGTGTTCCGGTTAGAAAGGTAAGGTAGACAGTAAAATTACTTTTGCTCAAGGTCTAACATCCTGGCCTCTGGTTGGCAACGCACCATTACCACCTTTGGTGTCTCTAGGCGGTGTGAATTTCTTACCATCAGGAAATCCGTCTACTCTTCCTTCCAATATCATAAAAAAGTAAACTTACAACAAGACCACTCTCTCATTAACGTGCCAAATGTGGATTTTAATAACCTTAATGCACATTTTTCATCTCCTCCCTTAACCATATATCCTAACTCAAAATCTGATACATTATCTTACCTAACTAATTTACCTATTCCTTTTATTTCCCCTTTTGTCTTGCAGGAAGTAACTGAATCTGAAGTAGTCAAACACAAAATAGTATTTCCTCTTTTGCGACTGGCAATGATAATATTTGTTCACGTATGATAGCCTTGTTACTACCAAAATTATTGCTTATGTTAACCTACATTTTTAATTTTTCTCTCACCTCCTATACTTTTCCTTCCAAATGGAAGATTGCCCACGTTATTCCTCTTACTAAAGTACCATCTCCCACAGCTCTACCTCAATATCAGCCAATTTTCATCCTTCCGTTTTTATCTAAAGTTTTAGAACATGTTATGCACAAATAACTGTCCGTTTACTTAAGGTGTAATGATCTACTGAGTAAGTACCAGTCGGGTTTTCGTTCAGGACATAGTACGGTCTCTGCTTTGGTCAAAGTTACAGGTGATATAAGGTTCGCTATTAGTAACAAATGTCTTACTCTTTTGGTTCTTTTAGATGTCAGTAACGCATTCAACTCTGTTGACTTTGATGTCTTACTCGGGGTTCTTTGTTCCATAAATGTATCTCCCCAGTCCATTTCATGGTTTGAGTCTTACCGTCGTGGACGTACTCAATGTGGTTGAATTGAGGGTTTCATATCAGATTATTTGATTTAGTTGTAAGAGTTCCACAGGGTGGGGTCCTTTCTCCCCTCCTATTTTCTGTGTTCATAAATATGATTACCAAAATCATACATTCTAATTATCATTTATATTCAGATGACCTACAACTGTAGGTTTTCGCCTCTAGATGTAGTAGACGAAGTCAATGCTATGAATGACGATCTTAATCGAATTTTCAAGTGGGCTTCTTCATTTGGTTTGGTTGTGAACCTTAATAAATCTCAATTACTTATCATTGGTGACCGTTTCTCTCGTGTAACTCTATCTAATATTAAGATCCCTCCTTTAACTTATAATGGTGTTATAATAAATTTACTAAAAACCTTGGTCTGATTTTGAGTGGTCTGTTACTGAAATCTCTAAAAAAGTGTTCTACACCTTTCATTCTATCAAGTGCTTACAAAAATTTCTTCCTTTGAAAACAAAGATAGTGTTAGTTCAAGCACATATTCTTCCATTATTGGATTATGCTGATATTTGTTATCCTGATATTACTCAGGAATGCCTTAATAAACTTGAGCGACTGCAAAATGTAGGGATCCGCTTCATTTTCAGCCTGAAGAAGTTTGAATATCTCCATGTTCAGAGAGCGGATTAAGTGGACCAAACCTGCGTGGAATTTTGAGATTACCTTGAAGTTCCTCTAAGTCGTATCATTTTTTTACTTTTAATGCTGTGAAACTCTGAAATTCATTCCCTTATGAAATTCGGAGTATTCAATCATTAACAGTTTTTAAAAAGGCAGTAATGGAGCGTTTTGTGTGTAATTAATTAGCATGTTGGCACTTTAGTTAGTGAATTATGAATTAGTAATTTAATTTGTGTTTTTTGTACAGTAAGTTTTTGTAATGTGCACGGTATGTTCTACATTTCTTTTATGCATTCTCACTATTTTGGGTTTGCTGGAAGAAATCTCTTTTAGAGATAAGCTCGCCTTTTGTATCATTTTACATATTTACTTGTTTTCTGACTTTTTGTGTACGATAATTAATTAAAAAAAGAAAGAAAGAGAATCATTAACATCTTGGGTCGCTATAGTCAAGGATGACTCTTGTTGTAAGGAAATCCATATACGTATTTGTCTACATATATTAAAAGAGTATAGTAGTATCGTCACTAGATGGATTAGAAATTATTTAAATGATCTATTCTAAGAGACTCCGTTGGTCGCCCCACCGACTACGTATTTATAAACATCACGCAAGCCAAATGTTTGTCGATCTTGTTTACAACAGCTATTTTAGAAGAGTCATTCACTCATTCAGAGTATTCACATCGTAGTTCACACGATTAATAACATTATATACAGCCCTTAAAAACACATTTGAGTAAGTTTAAATTAATCTATCTACGAGTATATCTGAATCTTTATATATAAAAATCAATGCCACTTTTCGTTGTAACTTTACAACTCAAGAACGGGCTCACCTATCCACACCAAATATTTATGTTTTGTTCGGACTATTTAGTAGATGGTTTATGTGAAGTTTTGCATAAAATCGGTCGAGTGGTTTTTCATTTATCACATTTTTTGTAACAAACGAATTCAATAAATGGCGCGGATCGTTTTGTTCATGGGTATTTCTCTGTTAAAATGAAGCCTATTTCAGACGTTTTTTTTTTCTTTTTTTGTTTTGTTCCGTTATGTCATTCATGCGGTCATATACGTAGCAAAGTACGTACTGGGCCGCTAGTCTAATATATAAAAGAAAGTGGTGTTAGTGCAAAGAAATACATCAAATAATATAAAAGAAAATAGTTTTAGCTCAAGAACGGCTTAACCGATTAGGCTGAAAATTGGTGGGGAGGTAGCTTAGAATCGGAAAAGGACATACGATACTTTATAACCTGTTCGATTGTGATAAATTGAAACTGGGAAATCACAGTTTAATTTTTCCCATACGAACTGAACGGGAGAAACGAAGTTTGTGGAAACAGCTGGTAAAGAATAAAATCAGTAGCAAAAAGAGTAAAGCGATGCTTCTTTGATGATAAGTCAGCGAACGATCACATGTAAGAGACAGAAGACTGATAGAAACACCCGTAGTCTATTAACATGGATGTTGTAGATGCGTCGTTGTCCTGTGGCCGGCATGTTAGGAAGTCTATGGGCTATCAGGCGCCCGACCTAAAGGAAGGGGGGGGGGACCGGGATATCGCCCGGGGCGGCAAAAAAGAGGGGCGCGGTGGCGAAGTTAGGAATTTTTGTAAGTTTAAGTAACTATTCTCCAATTTATTTTTGAATAAATATCTTAAAATGAAACTTATTTTGTTTCTTTAATATTGGCAGGGAAAATGTCTTTTTTTAGGTTAAAATTACACTATCAATGGAATAACGTAAAAGGCGCCAAATAATATTTTGCCCAGGGCAGCAAATAAGCTGGATCGGGGGCTGGGGCTACCCCAGCCTCCGGACTAAAATAAGGTCATTATGGCGGCAGGATAACGTAACGTGTCTCTACCCGTACTAGTAGCTGCACAACACTTTACCACAATTGACCTTGATGGTAATTACCATACAACTCACGCTTGCCGATAAGCTTCGAAGCAGGAAAGCAGATGGTCTATTCCACACTGGGGCCACGACCAACACAGGAAAACGCAAGAGCATGCCAAATTTTGATTATTCAACTAATCCAAATTAATTCTTAATTCATTTAACGAATCACTATTAATAAATGATATAAAAGTACTATTCGCTTATTTTAGAACCACATGATGGCAGTACACTTTGAGCTAATTAATAGGCGACGATACATATACGATAATAGAATTTATGGTTCTAGAGTGGTGGTGACTTGCTTGGGTAGCCAATCCATGGAATTACCTGCCTGACCAGTGTCATGTTCTAAACCGGTCCGGAGTTTAGGGAAGCTGGTTGATTTACACATTAGGTCCAAAAATCCGGCCGAGCCCAACATCTAACAGTAGTATTTTCTTTATTCCAGAAGAGGTTGACAGAGGCACAACCAGGGAACACACGACTAGCAGAAGACAAGTCCCACAATGCGACAGGTGGCAAGCCTATCGCCAACCGGGCACATACCCCATCCCAAGCAACACTTTTTTTATTTAAAAATTGGAAAAATAAAACTTTCTTATTGTTGCCCGACCAGGAAATCGAACCCGGGGCCTCATGCAGTCAAGCCCAACACCTGAACCGCTAGACCACAGAGGCGGTCTATGAAACCAACATCTATAGTTTTTATAGTCTCTTACTATCAGAAGCGCCATGACCTTGTTCGTTATCACATATAAATATTCATAATATTCTATCCCGCTAGGAACTCATGTATATTTTGCTCTGAACAGACAATAGATCATAGACAATAGAATCAGATGGAATGTCAGAATGGAGTTATATCAAGAGTCTGATCGCTATCATGAATGGTTTCACTATAATACCATCAATATAATACCATATAATATAATACCATCGATACTGTGTTTTTATCCTAACTTCCTAAATACGTACTACTTACATAAATACATACATATCTTCATACCAAAACCCTTGCGTGTAAGTCAAAGAGAATTGAATGCCTAGTGATATTATCCTTACCAACCCTAGATCTTCAATTAGTTTTATTATTTTACAAGGTATTATTTGTATTGACATGAAATCTTTAACTATCTGTACCGATATCTGATATTAAACTACGCACCGTATTCTTTTTACAACGTGATTTTTTTAATCTTAATTTTTCAAATGTTTTTAATTAATATGCTGCTATTGAGGGTTAAGACAATGAAAAAATAATATTTTTAAAATGGTTCTGGCAGTTCTCAAGTGTTTTAACAGTCTTAGCTTTTTTATAAAATAAAACCGTAGTTCTTTTTTTAAACACCACCACTGACTCATTCACTCATTAATAATCACATTAAGATTGCTCTTCATCATCTATGACACTAGGGACGCATAGAATAGGCACTAATGTTATTGCAAACAAACAATTATAGCCTTATGGCTGCTATATATTTTTATCTTATTTTTAATCGACTTCGAAATAAGAGGAAATAATGTGTTTGAATCCTATATTTCTTACATGTTAATCGATTTCTCCGTCATTTCTGAACTGATTTTAGAAGACCTATTGTTTGAAAGAACGTACTGCAGAGGTTCTATTGCTATTCCATCCCATGGCAATCGAGAAAAATACCTAATCTTTGTGTACGTAGTTAAGGTGATTCACTTCCGGCCATTGTCAATAATGTATCTCAATCTAATGGATTTCAAGCAATCTAGATAGCTGCGTATCCGCCGGCCTATCCTATACCTCATTCCCATATTTATCCTGTGCACAGATATATTATTGGCAAGCGATAACATAAAAATGGATCAAAATATCAATCTTGGACAGCAAGTTTTGGATTAGGATTGATTATTAATATTGGCCGTTATTGAAATCGAAGTAGGTTTTTTAATTATTCAAAGTTGAATCCTATTTTATGAGATTGAAAGTCAAGCAAGTGGTTCCGTGGTGGTTATACGGTGCCTAACGGGGTAGGCAGAGGGTATCGATTGTATTGGTATTGTATTTGTAGTTATCAATACGCAAAAAATGTGACAGAAGCTGATAAGATGGTGGTACCAGGGAGACGTCACTCTATTTTGTCATACCATTAGACAGTCAACTACGACACAGCTCTCCTGAAGGTAAGAGACAGCCCTGGCCTACAGGTACCATAGATCTTGTATGTGTATCGTTTTCCTGCAGCCAGAGTGTCAGGCCTATTGTCCTAGACTGCACTACCCTCCGGATAGGAACATTTCAAATTCAATTAGATATTGAAGTAGATTAACAAACTAATTGAAACAGTTGGAGGTAATGACCTGAGTTACAAGTCACCAGCGCCCCCTCCGCGAACGTTCATGTACAGTTACATTAATAGGTACATTTCGTAGTATCATTAGCTTTACATATTAGTAGAATAAGCTACCAAAAGGAGAAAATAATTCCCCGTGTGGGTTTGTAGAATAGACCATCTGCCTTCCTTGCCAGGCAGCTCGTAAAAGGCGAACATAGGCTCACCGTCACTAACACCGTGACATCTGACTAGGTGGGAGAGTTTAGCAGCGACTCGTACTTATTGGTACCACCGCCTTACCTATTCCTGTCGCCATAACGTCCTGACGTGTTCCGGTTCGGAGGGTAGGGTACTCGTAGCCGGTAAACTTAATTTTGCTCGAGGCCTAGCATCCCGGCCTCAGGTTGGCAACGCACCATTGTCACCTTTGGTGTCTCTAGGCGGCGTGAATTTCTTACCATCAGGAAATATGTCTACTCTGCCTTCCAATATCATACAACAAAATATAACTAGGAACATGCCACCGTCATTATGGTGGCAGGAATAGATAAGGCGGCAAACTTCTATTATGGTAAGTTGCTGCAATGCACTTCATCACCAGTGGCAATGCCCATGTAATCTGTGCTCGCCACTTACGAGCTATCTGGAAGGTAGGCAGATGGTTTTTCCTACACAGAGGGTCTGTACCGATACCGTAACCTTTTAACATCTGGTTTTATGATTTTCGTATAGTTTAATTATAAAAAAAGCTAGCTGTTCCATCTTCGTCCCACCCATTCAATTTGTATGGGGAATATTTTTTCCTGGCTTCCTCGCAGTCGAACGGGATGAGAAGTATCTTATGTCCATCTCCTGGTTCTAAGTTTCCTAGAAATCATCAGCCAAATCGGTTCAGCCGTTCTTGAGTTATAAATAATGTAACTAACACGACTTTCTTTTATATGTATACTAACTGACCTGGCAGACGTTGTTCTGTTATTTTTTTGCTGTGATTCACCCTAATCACTTAGTGTAAAAAATAGATGTTAGCCGATTCTGAGACCTAGGCAATATGCTCACAAAAATTCATAAGAATCGGTCAAGCCGTTTCGGAGGAGTAGGTACGGTAACTAACATAGTGACACGGGAATTTTGTATATAAAATATAATATACGTACATATATTTGTGAAAATTTATAGTTTTATTTTAATCTATGCTGTCAATTTACTCCTTCATTACTAGTGTTTAATAGATTAACATTAGCCTCTAGAAATGTCATTGTATGGTTTGTATGTTTCATCTGGATATACCTACAAAAAGATATTGCGTATCATTTCACCATAAATTCAGCTAAATTTAAAAGTAAGTTTAAATAAAAAAAATCAGATAACTCAGATCCATTACATTAGTAGAGATTGTTTGTGTTAGTACTTAGTATCTTCACGCCCATATCCCCGAAGAGGTAAGCAGAGGCACAACCAGGGCACCTACGACTAGACTTGTTGTGCTAGTACTCAATAAATAAAAAAGATTTCGTTAAAATAATATACTGCCCGTATAAGACGCTTACTCAATTTGAATTATGTAAGATACCTATTCCGTTTTATAAATAAACACGGAGCAAAGTACGCCTAGGTAAAACCTGGTTTTATAGTCTTTATTACTGCGTGATACATATCTTAATATCAACTTAATTTTACTCCTACTTTAGTCCATGTTTAATATTAAGGCAGATTAAGATTAATTTTTAAGTCACAACGGAAGAAATTCTTTTGCCTTTTGATCTGATAATCAAACTTTATATGATTTTTCTTAAATTGAATTACTAGTCTGATAGGTAGTTATCACAAAATGTAAAAAAAAATCGATATAATATTTATAATCTGATCTATTAAATCTTATATATTTCTAGAGACCTTGGATTCGATCCCCGGGTCGGGAAACAAAAACTTTTAGAAAATTTATATTTTATTTTATATTATTGGGTTTGGATACGTGCCCCATTGGCGATAGGCTTGCCACCTATCACATTGTGGTACTTAGTGTCTTCGGCTAGTCGTGGATGCCCTAGTTGAGACTCTGCCTTGGCCTCCGGGTATTTGGGCGTGAAGATGTTTTTTATATACTGCATTTATTCAATCTCCTGTCTCACTTACTCACTCATTATTAATCATGTATGAGTTAACCTTAACGGCCTACGCCACTGGGGACCTTATTGTTTGTTTTAATCTGAATAAACAATATCATTAAGTGTCTTTGTTACCAATATTTATATGCCGGATGATTAAAGTTGATAGATAGTAATATCCTGTGAATGTACAGACAGACAAAGATCAGAGGAATTTTCTGTTGGGATAATTTAAAAAAAAGTGTCTTCGCTCTTTGCTCAGGTTGTGACTCTGCCTACTTTCCGGGGATAATTAATACTTACTGCCAAAAACCGACTTCAACTTCAATATTGTTATATCATCTATGTACACATAAATATTTTCCTTGATTCCTAGGGAACCCAACATCAATCCACTCTTGGTAGCATTGGGGCTAGCTCAAAAGTGTGCTACCTGTTTTAAAATCGGTTTACAAATAACAACGAAGGAATAAAAATGTAGGCGTTGAATAATGTAATCTTAATATATATATAAAGTACGTGTCACGTTGTTACTCCGCGATGAACTCCTAAACTACTTAACCGATTTCAATCAAATTTGCACACCGTGTGCAGTTTGATCCGACTTGGAAAATGGGATAGCCTACATCTCAATTATGATCAAAAAAATTACCATCCGAGCGAAGCCGGAACAGGCAGCTAGTTCTATAAGTTATGAAATCTATATTATGTTCGACCCCTATTTATACTAAAAAATAACATTGAGAATATTAAAAAAATTGATGCAGACAACTAAAACAGGGCAATATGAGAAGGCAATGTCTGTCTATATAATAACTGTTTATGTGCTTTCATCACAGCTCTGAGTTTTTACGCTCGCAAATTAAAAAAAAAAAATTAAAGGTTTTTTGTTTGCTTAAAAAAACATTGGCAACTAATTTTCACAGAAAATGAATGCTTGTAGGGTTATTTCATCTTGAAACTTGCAATTTTTGTCTCTGCAAATAAGAATCATTTTTTACTTTGTATTGTATCTTCAACCACCGTGTACTTTGAGTATTAAAGACCATGTACAATTTTAATTCATTTTTTATAAGCAATATATTAATTTTTTTTAAATGTGTACTTTTTATCTTGTTTGAGGAAAACCATGTAAAATTTTGTTTTATTGATTACAAATGTAATTTAATTAGAATTTACGCCGAAAAATATTTATTACCAAATATTATATTCCATATTATTTAACATTCAGAAAAGTACAAAAGTTTCTTTAAATTGATCGATATAACCATTTCCGTACTCCACGTTAGTAAAAAAATTAACCCCTAAGCAGAGGTGGCATCAACCCACTAAATAAAAGCAACCAACGCCTAGAGCGAATTTTGCAGAGGAGCCTCTGCAGAAAATAATACGCTATTCTTAAAATTATACAGTTTAGCAGAGTTAAGTCTCGACAGACTGTACTATTAATGCAATGCGTAAAGAAATAAACATGCTTTCAGCCTACCCCGGAAGAGACTTGGCGTGGAGATATATGTATTTGTGTGTATGTATGAAAACTAACATACCTGCCACCGCCGCTATATACTGGTTTGTTCTTTTCGTCTGTCCGCCTTTCTCCTGGACGGAGAGCATATGCATCGTCGGCTTATCCATTTTTACGAAGAGCTATAGTATTCTGAAACAAAACTTTAAATTATTACTATATACTTTACTAGGTCTCCTCTTCCTCGACTATTGGACAATCCCACAAACAACAAAAATGTGATCTTTTTTAAATTCTTATCAAAAATGTTTATGATCGGATAGGTGACCTGTTGACGATATGTTTCCTATCACATGTGGAACTAAGTACCCTCAGCTAATCACGTGATAAACTAAAACACCATAATGTCGAACAGCGACGTTGTGGCAGCAGGAATAGGTGTGATAGTAGCACCAATCGGGAGAGCGGTGGCTAAGCTCTACTGCCTATTTTCCTAAAAGAACTGAACTGATATTGCAGTGTTAGTAATGCATACAGACTTGTAGTTTAATCGAATTTCAAAAGGGCAGTGAAAATAAATTGAAACCGTGAAATCGTTGATAAGAACCATCTTTATCAGTTACTTTTTAAATCCGAATTGAAATCGGTCCATCCGTTCAAAAGCTATAATGCTCCATAACACACGCGCACATGCGTTGTTAAATATAACTCAAAAACTGTTTGTCGGATCTTTAAAAAAATCTTACGGGGCCAGAAGTTTCGTGGTTCTCTCTTTCAAGAAAGGTGATAAAACTTGATTGAAAAATTATAGACCCATCTCACTTCTGAGTCACGTTTACAAGTTGTTTTCAAGGATTACGAACCAACTATCACGCAGATTGGACGATTTCTACGATTTCAACTTCTACGAGAAAGCCTTCGATTCGGTTGAGACATGGGCGGTGCTTCAGTCATTACAACGGTGCCGCATCGACTATCGATATATCGAAGTGTTGAGGTGTTTGTACGAAAAAGTCACTATGTCGGTCTGATTACAGTATCAGAGCTCAAAACCGATCCAGTTGCAAAAAGTTGCAGACAGGGAGACGTTATTTCTCCGAAATTTTTCACTGCTGCACTAGAAGATGTCTTCAAGCTTCTGGGCTGGACAAAACTCGGCGTCAATATCAATGGCGAGTACATCACTCACCTTCGATTTGCAGATGATATTGTAGTTATGGCGGAATCGCTGGAAGACTTAAGCATCTTGCTTATCTCGGTGACCTCGATAGAGTTTCCCAACAGGTGGGTCTTAGGATACACTTGGACAAGACGAAAGTCATGTTCAAAGTTCATGTTGCACCTATACCAGTTCACCATGGGAACTAAATCCTGTAAGTTGTTGATCAGTATGTATACCTAGGTCAAACTGTTCAGTTAGGTAAATCCAACTTCAAGAAAAAGGTCGATCGCCGAATTCAACACGGATGGGCAGCGTTCGGAAAGTTAAAAGGTATCTTCTTGTCCAAATTACCGCAAAAGTCTTCGACCAGTGTGTGTTACCGGTGATGACATACGGAACTAAGACTTGGCTGTTAAATATGCACCACTTAAATATGCTCAGAGTCGCTCAGCGTGCTGTGGAGAGAGCTATGCTCAGTGTTTATCTGCGAGATATGATCCATAATTCGGTGATCCGTAAGAGAACGAGAGTAACCGAGATAGTCCAGA
This sequence comes from Calephelis virginiensis, assembly GCA_002245475.1. Taxonomy (NCBI): domain Eukaryota; kingdom Metazoa; phylum Arthropoda; class Insecta; order Lepidoptera; family Riodinidae; genus Calephelis; species Calephelis virginiensis. The sequence continues at coordinate 213,556 of NJDC01000410.1, forward strand.
AAGTCAGCAAGCTGAAGTGGCAATGGGCAGGCCACATTGCTCGTAGAACCGACAACCGCTGGCGAAGAAAGGTTTTCGAGTGGCGGCCCCGCACTGGAGGACGTAGTTGTGGACGACCTCCCACCCGGTGGACTGATGATCTGGTCAAAGTCACGGGGAGTCGCTGGTTACAAGCGGCTGGTGACCGTGCCTTGTGGTGCTCTTTAGGGGAGGCCTATGTCCAGCAGTGGACGTCCTCCGGCTGTTGATGATGATGATGATGACGATGATTGGGGCCACTCCTGAGTCCTGGCTCATGATCTACCTGGCAGAGAGATAGTAACAAAAATGCAAAAAAAAAACCAAAAAAGGCACACCCACGAATCGATAAAAGAAAAAAAAATCCCTTGCACTTAGGCCTATTTACAACTTAGCTTTCAAGGAAGGAATAAATAAGATATTGTAGTATTGTAATTAGTTTTCCCAATATGGCCTTGAGTACATCTTATATATGCTAATCTGACGCTAATTCATTCACAGCAATGTCAAGTTCATTTTACGTTGTAAAGGTTGAGCATTTTTCGCTGATTTTACCCATCTTTCAACAGACGTATTTATAAGTTATAACGAAAGTGAATAGGCTTCTTCTAGCATAATACATCACCATTTTTAACATACCGTCAAGTGAGGGTCTTGGCTTTCCACATATTTTTTATATTTTGGTAAGAATCTATATAACCTCATATCTTCTAAGCCTCTACTCAGATTTTGATCTTAATAATACAGTTACAAACCGATTAAAATCCTGATTTTTCACTTTGATAATAGGAATGCTTAATAGGTAGTTCATAAGTACCAATTGCGGGAAATAGCAGTTATCTACCATTTATCATTCAACTGTTAAGGTCTTTATTTTAGGTCTTTTCCCATTATATTTCCAACGTCTCATGTCAATGCTCTATGAGGTAGGTTTACCGACAGCACTCTCCCGATCTATGCAATGAGAGCTGCTAAATGATTATGACGTATCACGTGATATTTTACCACTTAGCTGAGAAACGATAATACGATTCGTATGCTCCTTGACCGTTAAACAGGATGACTCAAATATTGCTTCGTTCTGCCCATTGAGTCTTAATGACCGATCAGTGATCGTTACTTATTTAGTATGAATACCTTTATGTTTGACGTATTTCTATGTTACAATAGCATTATTTATTTATTTAAACTTTATTGTAGGCAAATGATTTAGTGTGTTTAACATGTAGTAGGTGTATACCTACCCATACATTAAATAAAAAAACTTCCAAAAAAATTTTTTTTGGATTTTACTTCACATTTTCACAACAGATAATAAATAATTATGATAAAACAAAAGTACATAAGTAGTTATGATTGGTACATATATAGATATCATATACATACTTCTCGCTGGGACCTGTAGTATCGAGAGACGTATAGGGCTAGGGTATCCTCTGCCGATCGTAAGAGGCGATTAAAAGGGGCTTGGGGCTGTGAGTCAACTGATCGGGGGGGTCAGTTGACTTAAAAAGTAGATCGAGACATAAGGCAGCATAATATGCCTCAGTCACCCGATAGGCACAGAGGATAGTCATAGTTCGGTCCGTTAGGAGTCCGGCATAACCCACCACTACCTCCATATCAATGAGGATTTCCACTCGTTAACAAAAAAGGTACATAATAATATACATTTATCTCGATGTGCCAACAGACCTTGTCCTGGCACAAATATGAATACCGAAATTTATTTGTTTCATAGTAATGTTCTCCTGATAATAACTAGCACTAAAAAAAGTGTTAACAAAATTGGCGAGCCCGTTACGGGTGATGCAATGATTTATTAATTTTTGTACTAATGTAATGGAAAGATAATTAATCATACTTATGTTTAAAAAGATATAACATTTTCATAATGTAACACCTTGTAAGTAATTTGGTTTTAATCAACGTTTCAGTTTTTAATTTGGGTTCTTGTTCGGTACTCTATCAGGTATGTTTTCAGATAGTGCCCTCCTGATCTACTATACCAATGAGATGACTTGATTATCAAGTATTACATGGTATTTTACCAATTCATTTAGAAATGTTAAGCTAAAAAGAATATCATAATCAGATTCAATCAATCGCTATTGGGTTTTACACTGAGTATTGGTCGTTATTCAGTTCCTTCATAAATTCATATTATTCGTTCAAAGCAACTTTAACATTATTTATACCTTCAAAATATTCATCTTATGTATAAAAAAATCATGTCATGGCATATGTAGTCGAATTCCAGCGAAACTGCTTAAGCGACTTTTAATATTTTTTATGTAGGTATGTAATTCTGGTATACTATATAGTATACCAGTATATATGGTGAGAAAAGTGCTTTACAACCAATTATATGATAATATGTTAATTATTACCAGATGAAAGATTACTAGTACAGACAAAGTTACCCGAGGAGACCTAAGTTGATATTCCATGGGCAATTTAACCCAGGGCCAACTCTTGCCATCACAGTCTCCACAACCAGCTTATTTGTATGAAAAAAGTAATGAATGCGAAGGAAGCTAGTGACACTTGTTACTCGATATTCTCTGCCAACCCAGTAAGGAACTAGGCATGAACAAATGTATTTCTAAAGAAAGACTTAAAACCCAATATTTCTATAAATTTTGTTAATAAAATCTCTCCTTAACCCTTTTATAAGTTGGTGGACGCAAACGGATCCATGGGTGGACGCGATCTGGATTTTGTGGACGCGAACTGGCGAAATCGCCTTATTTCGATTATTTTAATTATTAAAAAATAATCACTAGAAGTTTTGGCTAAAACTTAGCTTCATCCTAAAATAGACTATACTACGGATGGTTTACAATATTAGTTAATTCAAAACTATATCTAGAACATTTTTATATTTTACCTCAAGCCTGCAAACTCCACTAAGTGGACGCGAATTAGCGAAACAACACTATGCCGCATCAGGCAGGGTTACAATACAATCATTCAAACGCAGTAAGACTTACAGACCAATCTCAATATTGTATCCACATTATGTCAAGTGTGCAAAAACACGCATAATTTGGTGTAACTCGAATCAGGGTCATAAAAAGTCATTATCAAAGTACATGTGGTGCCTATTTGTCCACGACATTTTTATAAACTACAACCGAATCGAAACCGATAACGAAAACCTTTTGGTATGACCAGAAAGTACCTATTTTCAACTTAAATCTTATCATCGAAATTGGTTAATCCGTTAAAAATTAGTTAAATTACTCATAAAAAACAAAGCCAAATTGAAAACCTTCACCTTCTTCTGTCGGTTGAAAAAAGAAAGAAAATTTCCAATTGCCCTTTCTTGAGCCAAGTTCTAAGAAAAAACAGAATGGAAAATTTTAAATTACCTAATAAATGTTAACATTTATTAATTTTATGATAAGTGATATTAAAATACAATAAACTATTGCTACATTTAGTTTTCCTCATAACAAGGGCATCTTCTTTGCTTGTCGTGACCAGATAATCCTTAGAAATGTAAATGTGAAATTCAGTTATAGAATTCAGTTATATAACAGAAGAAATGTTCCACTTTTCATATTACTCTTGACAAACTTTGATGTCACGATGATCAGAACAATCGATCATTTTAAGAAAATAAAAATTATGAATTTCTACGAAGTACATTAACAATTTAGGTCCTTAAAAACATTATTCTAAAGCACAGAATCGTAAGCGCAAAAAAAGATAATGATTTGAATATGTCAAAATTAAAAACCATTAAGGTAAGGAAAATTCCGAATTTAAAAATTATAAGAAATTTGCACTTTTCTTTCTTTCTTTAGGTTTTGGCCTTCACGTTAGTATTTAGCCATTAGTCAAGTAGAAATTGGCATTAAATTTTATATCAATTTCAATTAATTTTAATCAGTCATAAGTCGTCAGTAAGTCATGGGTAAAGAGGCGGCCTGTTTACTCAAGCTCATGTAATAAGATTTGGTGGCAACGAGGAAATACACGGTACGCGGTAATACGGTAATTTCTTCATGATTATTTCATTTGTGCACTTTAACTGAACAAAATTGTACAAAATGACACCAAAATTGACTAATTTCACTCAATATCAACACGAAATTCAATAATTATGAAAAAACTTCGACCATCTTTTCTCTCGATGGCGCCAAAACTCGAAATTTGTACTTTCATTGACCTTATGTTAAAAAAAAAACTATTTCTGAACTATGTAGTTTTTATTGTACTTTTATTTTCCTGCTATAATCTATCGTCATAATGCCAGATACTGTTTTTTTTTCTTTTCACTTAGTCATACAACGCAATGTAACTTTAAATGTATGTATGTACATGTTAATTGTTGTGTTTTATTTTAGTTTCGAAAATAATACAATGTAAACTTATAATTAATACAACCAAAAAATAGTTATAAATCAAATAATAGTATACTTAGCATTTGCCAAGGACTTTGCCCTCTTTTCAAGGTCTAATATTATGTCTAAACTTAATAGGATACCCGAACTCTAAATTTCTTTACTCGTGTATAGGATGCCGCTTACCTAAGCATATTAATCGGATGCCTCCAAACCAGAATACGACAGCAGCAGGCATTGAATTATTGACGTAATAGCATTAGAAGCAACGTTCTCTGAAATCAAGTGTTTGCTAATACTGTACTAGTAGGTATATCAGGGAGCCAAATCTGAATGATATCAGTAAAGATAGTGAGAGCCACTTGACTGAGGCCCTGGACTGGTGACACTGATACAAAGTAACGTTATTTAGGGTATATATGTAATATATTACTTCTATAATATTTTGCCCGTTTAGTCTTCTTCTTTGACCTTACGCTACTATTGACTATTGACAAAGAGAATGGTCGGTTTGGTTTTCACTAGTTCTACTAGACTATGACTTGGTGGTAGAGAACTGCAACTAGACGCACCAATTGCTACCGCCACCCTACTCGTAAATAAGTGTTCATCACTGCCATGTTTCAAAAGTACCTACGCATAAGGCTTACCACCCCGACCTCGGGTTGGTCAATACCATCTGTGGAGTCCATTATCGTTTATATCTTACCATCAGAAAACTGTCCGCTCGTTTGCCTTCCAATACTATATTTTTTAGTCCGTGGCCTATAAATATCGTAGATGCTACAAATGCGTCTCCATCCTATGGCGGTGATATTAAGTCTATTGTGGAAGTCTACCACCAGTGGTCTTATTAATGATCACTTATATGTTAACCAGTGCTCGCCTCTTACGACCTACCTGTAAGAGAGGCAGATGGTCTATTCTGAGCGGACCTAGACCAACATAGTCAACACTTTTGACAAAAAGACAGAAAAAATACGTAGTGTACTTTTTTTACTTTCAACAGCAAACGTGTAACGGAGCCAAGAAAATGCAATTCAAAAATTGCACATACAAACAGCCTTAGAATGTACCCAAATATTTGTTGACGGCCTTACTGCCAAATTTTATCAGCAGATTACACTATCCGACTTCTGTATGTCGATAAATAAATCTCTTAATGCGCACGTTATGTATATCGACAAGTAATCCCTTTTACGAGAGCAATTCAAAATTTATAACCACAATAAACTCACCACACACCTTACTGGTTAAAGATTATGGTTTGTTATCGCGAATTAGTTTAATCAGCTAGGATTCTACATATCTTCGAGTTATGTCTTCGAGATTACATTTTACGTTTACGATGATATTCTGGCTAGTATTTGACCAATTTAATAAATTTATCTTATATTTTAAATCACCTCTGAGGTCTAACGGTCCGACGTCGGGCTTGACTGCTAGAAGTCTCGAGTTCGAAGCCTTGGTCGGGAAACAAAAAAAAATAGAATGTATTTTCAATTTTTCAATAAAAATAACGTTGCCTGGGATTGGATACGTGCCCGGTAGGCGATAAATTTACCACCAATCATAATGTAAGATTCTAAAGTATTAATTAAAATTAATACATCAGACTAACATATATGCTACAATTTACAAAAAATATACATTAATTGGCACGCAATTACTTAATGATATTATAAAATGTAAAAGTCTATATGTCTGTCTGTTGCTCTTTCGTGATCTTTTAGCTGATGATGTAGCGCTAGAATAAGTGAATGAAATTGTATATCTTGATTGCACTTTTAACGGGATGGAAGGTACACCGCGGATATGGAAAGGAGAGTGTGTGCAGGAAAAAGTGTGAATGGAGCGCTGGGTAAGCTATTTGAAAGCGAGGTTTTGAGTCAAAGTACTAGACTCGTTGTGCATAATTCTGTGCTTATTCCAACGTTGTTGGATGGAAGCGAGAGTTGAGTATGTCAGAAGACATATGAGAGTAGATTAATGTGGTCGAAATGCGGTGTTACGCTCGCTGACCGTATTGGTTACAGTGATATCCGAGAAAGAGTGTTAAAATGAGAAAAAGCTTGCATCTAAAAATCATGACAGATAAAAGATAGACAAAACAGATATACAATGCAAATGTGGATGGATGTAAGGTACCCGGGGAGACCTAAACTGACATGCCACATTCAAATCACTCGGGTGTTACCCGAAGGTGGTGTATAGTCTCCGAAACCATCCGGCCGTGTTTGTATGTAAACGATAATGAATGTGGAGGAAGCCAGGCAGGTCTGCCAGGATCGTGAGGTTTGGCACTCGATGCTCTCTGCGTACCTATCCCGTAAGGGGCTTAGCGTGAAGATATGTATGTGTGTACGTACCCATTGCAATTAAATTTGATATTCATGTAAGTAAATACCCGAGTTCAAACATGAGCATTACTAGTTGTAAAAAAAATCAACTGCCTGGGACTATTCTGAGGGATAAAAGTGAATGAAAATTTATTTTATGCTGACAAAGTCGCCAGTGGTATGGACTATGGACATAATTCAAAAATCCTTGTAATTTAGTTAAGATATCAGAAATGTTTACTTTTAACTAATTTATACAACATAAACCACGTAATAAATTAAAATAAACACCGTGGTTTCATTAAATCATAAAGGTCAAAGTTAAAAGTTTTTAAATCTAAAATTTCAGTTGTGATTTGTCATAAACTTCAATTTTAAAATCATAGTTGTAAAGTTTTTATAAATACACTATAGAGCTTCAAAATTAAGGATCCTTGCAGACCTGGCTGAATTCTCACACTATTATCACCTTTTCCATACCACGCGGCTTTCTGACACTCTTGAAAACACCCTCGGTCCTCGGATAATAACCGAGCAATTTTGACGTGAAATGTTAATCCATTTTATTTCACATTATTTATCTCAGAATTTTATAATGGTCTACAAATTGAACTAACTAACATTTGACATATCCGTGAGTTATGTGTTTAAAATTAGATCCTAAATTGGAGAATAAATCAACGAATGATTTGTAAATGTTTGTTTAGAGCAAGTGGTTAATGTCGACTAAATGCAAATGTCTATGAATAGCTCGAACAAGCTAAGGAAACTAACGAGAGTTGAATATTTGGCAGTGAACCTGTGGCGGGCAATGAAATGATTAAGATGCGATTTATGGTTTCAATTTTGAACTAATATTAGTTTGAAATTAATAACAGTATGCACTATGCTTAAGTATTTAACCCTGCTAACGTTCACGTTTCTTTGACGTTCCAATCCTACTTCGTACTCAGTGAATACGATTGGATAGATGAATGTTTGTTGTTGTTGCAAAGCAAAAGTCCACTGGACACCCTACCACAAAATATAGATCAATGGTCTGAAATTAAAATTATTATTATTATCATCATTATAAATATCAGAACAACATAGAAAATTTACAAAGGTTTCGTGTAAAGTGGCATGCGGTCTAAGCAGCAGATAGTAGTTAGATTTTATATGGTACTAGCGGCCCGCCCCGGCACCGCACGGTTTTAAAATATACATATACCTTCCCCTTTAATTACTTTATCTATTGAAAAAAACCGCATCAAAATCCGTTGAGTAGTTTTAAAGATTTAAGCATACAAAGGGACATAGGGGCAGAGGAAGCAACTTTTTTATACTATGTAGTGATAATATACGCACACCTGACAATAATACTTATAGCCGATCCATATTAATGTTATAATCGCGAAAGGTTGTTAGTTGTGTGTGGAAAAAAATGCTGGAAAGTGAAAACATCTAAAAAATAAAGAATTATTTCTCTCTCAAATAAATCGCAAGCGATTTAATCGCGTGATTTTAGCTTATATGTCCCCGGGTACTTATACCCATCCATTGACATTGTATATCTGTTTTGACAATCTTTCGACTGCCAATCTTTCTACATAACCTAACAAATGGAACACGTCTCTCTCATTTTTACACCAGCACTCCCTTTCAATCTCACTTTCTTTCTGTACTCACTAGATATAATTCAATCGAAAGATATACCTATGATGTAAATAAGAACTGGTTTTGTTTAGATACTAATAACACAAATCTACGTTATAGAAGTTGTTGAGTTCTTTAAGTTAATGTCTTTAAGATTAGATCATAAATTGGTACATTGGTAAATGATTTGTAAATATTAGTTTAGAGTAAGTGGTTTAAAATTAATGTCGGAGGAATACCTATAAATAGCTTGTACAAGTTGAGGAAAATATTTATATTCTATTTTCGTATTGAAAGATGCAACAAGGAATAACAGTATTAAGAAACGATTTTTGTTTAAGATTACTAAATAAATCAATCTGAAATAAGTACGCCCAAAAATAATAGCTATTTTTTTAAAAACTGTATTCTTCTTTTGTACATGCCTAATCTATTAGTAGAACAGTATATCTCTAAAGCTCACAAAAACATTTGTTTGACGTGATTTTAAATTCTACAATAAATTAAGAAAAACATTGTACACTTTAATTTGAACATTATTCTTTTGCTTAAAAATATTATTGAATTATGGAATTAGTTAAATTAATATACCTAATCCTCCAGGTACACCCTTTCATGTTTGTGTTATAATGTAGAGTAAATGTATTTTACGATATCTAGTAAGGAACTGATTTCCGATTCTAGAGTTTTCTTATTAACAGTATGGTCTATATTTGTGTGTATATTTGAATAAATTAAGCTATCTTGAATTTATTGAATAATATTTTTGACATTTATCATTGGGTCACCTTTTTAACCCTCAACAGAAAAAGAGAGTTGTTATAAGTTTGACGTGTTTGTGTGTGCATCTGTCTGTGGTATCATAACTTATGAACAGATGGACCGATTTCGTTAGTTATTTATTGGTTTACGAGATGGTTATTTTTAGCTACATGTGGGTTTTGTAGAGATTAATGAACATTTTTAATTTTAGTGTTAGGTACTCTGTGTTGAGACATGTTTCTTTGTACTATTATTATCACTGATAAAATAACATCATTTTAATCATCTTCAAAAAAAGGAGGTTATATATTAGCATCATCACGCCCATCACCACGCCAAGGCGTAGGCAGAGGCACAACCAGGGCACCCACGACTAGCCGAAGACACTAAGAAGTCCCACAATGTGATAGGTGGCAAGCCTATCGCCAACCTGGCACATTTCCAATCCCCAGCAACATTTTTTTTATTAGAAAATGAAAAAAACTCAATTTCCTTTTTGTTGCCCGACCCGGGATTCGAACCCGAGACCTCATGCAGTCAAGTCCCACAACTGAAACGCTAGACAACAGAGGCGAGAGAGAGAGAAAGAGAGAGAGAGGTTAGGTATATGTTCGATTCATATACTTATTGATTTTATATAAGTATGATTTCTGAATGCACCGTCTGAAACAATTTTGAACCTTCGTTTTCTATTTGAAAGAGCGAAGTTGTCTATTGCTACCAAGTCCGGACCTGATGATGGAATCTCGGAAAAATAGAAGAAAATACTTAATTTTTGTGTACGTAGATGATTTATTTATTAGATTCGAAATCGGTTTTTGGCAGATTTATAAATTATAGCAAATAGTTAACTTAAAGTTCATAATTTTCCCAATAAGAGTTATAGTACGTTGAAATCAGAGCTTTAACATATTGTGACGTCTTATTAATAAGCGTGGTTTAGGGTAGGTTTACAATTAAGTTGATATTATAGTTTGTATGACATTGTAATAAAGAGTATAATACGATGCTGAACCTTGGAGTATTTTACACCGTGTTTATTAATAAACAGATGAAGTACAGTAATATCAACTTAATTGTTCAGAAAACAACATCGGTAGTGTGACGTTTAGTGTTTCTGATTGAAAAATTCACCTGGAAAATAGGGATAATAAAAACAAAACCATAAAAAACGACGGGTTGCACTCCGCGAGTGCCGGCAGAAGTGAAAACTCGAATATTAACGTTGTGCATTTTTGATATTTTGGAATGGTTAGGTAATAATTTTGCACGAATTGCTTTAATTATCAGTATGAAAGTACTATCATTAATGTGGTAGAATACAATATCCATTTATTGCGCTATCGTACACAAACATGACAACACTAACATTCGCGTAAGAGCCCTGCGCCGTCTTACGAATTTTCGATTAGGTCATGTGTCCTGATGCGAGCTTAGAAGTTTTTACCCATTCCAAAAAAAGTGCGCAATGCCATTAAAAAAGTTTTCACTTCAAAAATAAAGGGATCGTTTCGGTGTTAACACTTCATACGCTTACGACAGAAAATGTTTCACGAAACATCGATTTTGTTTTTGACAGATAACTTGGCGGCACCATAAATTATTAAACAGAAAACATATCAGTTAAGTTACAATAACATCGCGTTGGTATAGTGTTTGGAAAACTGTGTGGTGTTGGAAAAACTACTGGGCAAACTTTAAACTTTAGTCAGGCTATACAATACACTCTTCATGCTTGGCGTTTAGTGAAACTTCGTTTGTTACTAGTAATGTAATTTTGATTAAGTTACTAGAAAAAAACAGACTTTTAGCTATAATATGCAAAGATCTAGATTCAACTTCAAATCAAGTTTTGTTAGTCACTGATGCATTAATGCTATCTTCAATGAAATAGAATACCAGACAAGCAAAACAGATTTCCTGGTAATCATTGTAAAAATGGTATTCATGAATAGAAACTAAAAGTACTGGTTACCAACGATTTTCGCCAAAAGTAATGGGGTGTTGCCGATTTGTGACTGTGTTCAAATTTGGCACTCGGTGCTCTCTGCCTACATCATAAGGGAATTGTCGTGAAGATATGTGTGTGTATGTATGTGTTAAAGTTCTTGCTTGTTGCTTAATAAATAGCTACTCTATCTTTCAGAGTCCAGACTCAAACAAACTAGCAAGCACTGATGCTATGACCACAAGAATAGCTAAGACGGTGAAACTGACTCAGTGTACTTGTTCCACACTGGTCACCTAATCGAGATAAATCGAAAGAGATTTAAATAGGAAATTGTTAGTCTAGTTGCTTCGTAGGGAAGCAATTGACTGACATTCTTAAATATCTAATCCAAGAGGCGAAAAATAATTTAAGTGCAAATTTTTCAATAGATAAATCATTTAGACATTACATAGTATTCTGCTAAATCTTGTTCCATACTTAAGGGTTGCCTGGAAGAGATCGCTGACTTGGCGATAAGGCCGCCTTTGTGTATCTTATAATTTAAGTTTTGTATGATGTATTTGTAATTTCTCTGTATTTGGTGCACAATAAAGAGTTATTGTATTGTATTGTAGACACATGTATGTATTTTCTTCACATATTAAGTATTTTCCTCGATTTCCCTGGGATTTCACTATCAGATATAGACTTATAAGCAATGGTACTGCCTCGAAAGCATGCCCTTTCAAATTAAAAAAAAGATTTTTAAAATCAGTTTAGAAATCAGTCTTGAATATTTTCTTTTAAATCAGTTTAGAAATGTCGGAGAAATCTATTAACGTCCATAAAAAATATAAGAGTTGAAGTCGAAGGCCTTTCGAAGTCAGTGAAAAATACGCTCTTGGACCGCAGTCACGGGAGAAGACTAGTTATTATTATTTTTTATCAAATTCAAACCAAATAATCAGAAGTACATTATAAAATATTTCACGTCGCCAGCCCACTGGTTATCAGCACGATAAGACACAATTATTTAATGGCGTCTCTCGTGTTCCTGTTACAACCACAGTAAAAATCAGTTTTATGAAGTGCACTTTATAAAGCACTTCACTTTATTGAGTTATGATATTTTCTGATGATTCAAGCGATTGATAAAATGGCTATGTTGCGTATTCATATTAATACTGATAGGAAAAATTACTAAGTGTTGCGTCAGGTGCCTTCAGAGCCGGTGGGTACGGACTGCGGACCAGTAGGGTTACTCTGGAATCACGATATCATGCGAATTGGAAATTGGAATCGTATATGTCACT
>NJDC01000410.1:228542-257717 GCA_002245475.1 Calephelis virginiensis
ACCCTATCCTTTTTGCCGGAACATGCCAGGGAACATTATTGAATGACGGCAGGCATAGGTAGGGTGGCGGATCCCTACCCAGGCAATTTGCTGCACAGCCCTCTACCTCCAGGGATCTTGTTAGTGATGACCTACATCTTAACCAGTGCTCGCCTCTTTTTAGCTGCCTGGCAGCAGGTCCATTCTACGCAGTGGTCCCGGACCAACACAGACAATTAATTAGTAAAGTCCGAATTATCTTACATAATTAATGTATTCGATTCTGTCCGATAGTAATACAAAGTGACATCTTACAAGGGATCTGACTGAGTTTTTGCATATATACCGACTTTAATCTATATATATTAATACGTGATGCCAAAACTTTGGATCCCGTTTTGACGAAAATTGCGCGGAAGCAGGAGCATAAAATTTGGCCCACTTACTGCCTTATTCATAAAAAGTAGTTAAATAACCTCCTACACATTGCTTAGCTAATCATTTGATTAAGCTTTAAACATTGTTTAAAAATTTGTTATTCATAAAGTACATTTTGACAGTGCTTAGTTAAATACTGTTTAACTTGGTAGGTTTTGGTAGAAATATTACTAGGTATGCGTATTACTTTTGCTAAAAGTGAATTAAACAATTGTCATCCGTTGTCAACATCGTTGATTCTGAATACGGTGTCGGAAATCTATAATTATATTCCTAGCCTATAACTATCTACCTGCTAATGTGCTGGGCACTGGCTATGAGCTATGTAACTTGTTGGCGTTTTTTAAACAATGTGATGCCAAAGTTCAGTACTAGTCGTATTGTACTACAATTAAATTAAATTTATTAGAATGAATAAAAGTTGATGCAACATAGTCACAAAACATTTGAACACTGCATTTCAAAAATAATGTCTTTAATGCATCTACAATGTTACTAAACTAAATTTAAAATGTTGTCATTTCTGTAACATTTTCCCCGTGTTGGTTTGAGTTCCTTTTTAGAATAGACCAGCTTCCTTCCAGTTAGACAGCGCGTAAAAAGCGAGCATAGGCTTACCGTCACTAGCACCGTGACAACTGACAAGGAGGCTGAGTTTCGCAGCGACTTACCCGGATTGGTACCACCGCCTTACCTATTCCTGCCGCCATAACGTCAGCGCTTGCTGTTGAATTGTTCCGGTTCGGAAAATAAAGTAGCTTTTTGCTCGGGGCTTATCAGCCCAGCCTCAGGTTGGAAACTCACCATTGCCACCTTTGGTGTCTCTAGGCGGCGTGAAATTCTCACCATTAGAAAATCTGTCTACTTCTTTGCTTCCAATATCATAAAAAAATGCTCTGGAAAACTATTCGTTTTTTCATAGGAGTAGTCTCCATAATAAAACATATTATTATAGTCCCATATTGTTCCAAAATCAAACATATCCCCTCCAAATTTGTCCAAACTTCAACGAAATCAAAATTTTCAATGCGTGTATTATAGAAAATTCATAAGAATACACAAATAAGCCATAGTAAATGGCTATTTGTTACATTTTGTCATTGCATATAAAATCAGCTGTTTGCAATTTTTAAGAGTATATTTTAAACAAATGATTAACTCTAAATAGCGTTTATGAATAAAAAATTTTTTAAACATCAATTAAATTGGTGATCAAAAGTTAAACAACGTTAATGAATTAGCCTGTTATAGTTTATGTGTAGGAGAAATGCGGAAAGCTAATATTTTTTTAATAATACTTATTCAATAATAATGCTTATAAAGTACATTAAATCAATAAATAAAAAATTACCTACACTATCATGCATTTGACACACACAAACAAATATATTGATGATAACGATAAAAGATCACAGATGGCGCACTAACAAATTTGGAAACAAAGTAGTTGGTCTTGAGAAATGCAGATGGCGTTCTTATCAATAAGATATTAAAATTTATATCATGGTCGAATTTGAACCAACGGGCGACCACTAGTTAAAATAAATATACATATGCTTTCCACGTGCAAGCGTGGTTACGTTTGCATGTGGAAGTAGTTACGATTTCGAAGAAAATTTAGCTCCGTATGGAAATGGGTCGAGCTCAAAACAACTTGTAAGCAGTAAGTAACTATTATACTAATTGTCCTAACTCGTGGTCGTTATCTTAATAAAACAAACTCCTTATGTAAATATTAACACGTCGGGTTATGTTTGTCTGAGTTGTAAGGTTTTCTTTTTAACATTATGGAACAAACAAGCAGACGAGTAGATGGATGGTATGAAATACACAGCGTCTATAGTACCAAAAAAGAGTTTTTTTCTATGTCTTACCCCAAAAAAAACGTTAATGCATGTTCAGATACAGGTTTTTGGACCAGTGAGTACTTGGCAACGGAAAATATCTGGGTATATACCGTGGCCTGCACAGAACCTGATATATTTTTTTAATCGCCGCTGTGAACTGTGTGGTCCGGTTTTGACATTGACTATATGAAGTTCAAGGATCGGTTACCGGGTCGGGCAACTCTTAATATTCTTTTTAAGCTTTCTAATAAATACAACTCTATCTGGGATTAAATAAGTGCCCGATCGAAGATACGTCACACCCAATACCGTCTTTACCATAAGGGCACACAGGGCACGTGCCCAGGGCCCCTATACTCAGAGGGCCCCGAAGGATCGACTATTTCACTCACTTTTAACCTTAAAATGTTTTGGTTGGGTGCATTACGTTTTTCTCGCTGCCCTAATTCGGGAGCATTCAATTTCGCAGGTTAAAGACGACAAAGTAATTTGTCAATAATTATGAACATAGAAAAAGACATTCTTCACAAAATTGAGTTTATGGATTTAATAGAAGATTTTGCTCAAATGAGACCCCGAAAGAAACTATTATCGTAATTATAAGAAAAGCAGCATACCAATATTATTAATGACATACTGTAATAAATTAATGTATTTAATTGGTTACCCAAAAAATCATTGACCCAAAGCATCATCACACCCAATTCTTTATATTCCAAAAGGGCCCCAAGTTTTTGTATGCCCAAGGGCCCCAGCATAATCTAAGACGACCCTGGTCACACCTGTCACATTGCGGATTAAAACACCTTCCGCTAATCATGGAGACCTTGTACCTCTGCCTATCTGTTGGGGATACGGGCGTGAAGATATTTTGCTTACTTTAACATAGCATAGACGGTGAACAAGGACCCTGTTTTCTTGACGGTAAGAGACAACCGTGGCCCATAAACACCGTCCATGACGTCTTAAGTATGGCTTTCCTGTGACTGGTGGTGCTTACTGTCACAACGCACAAATGATTATGATACAATCCTATTAATGATATAAATACAAAAATTCGTCAGTTTGTTCGTTTGTTTGTAACTCCTTGACGCAAAAACTGCTGTACCGATTTTCACGAAATTTGGTACACACATATCTCATCTATGGAGAGAGTTCAAATGTCTTCTTGCTAGCGATGCAAAAGCACTGCTTTATTAAATACTGCTTTCAGATGGTACTCAAAAATACAACTTGATTTAAGGAATTTGACTTAACTAATGCAAATTCGAAACACTCCGGACAAATGGATAAAAACACACTGAAGCATAAAGTTCAGTGAAGTTGCAAAAACCGCGAAGTCGGCAACACATTAGATATTTAAAAAATCAATAAATCCAGACCAAACTTATATATTTCATCACCATTCTAGTCGCGTTAGCTTTCGATTTAGTCATCGAAATCAACGTCCGTTTAACAGTAGTGATGCAACACATACACACACACACACACACACACACGCACACACAGGCACAAATCACATACATACAGACGCTTCAAACTTATAAAACCCTTCATTTTTCGTCGGGCGTTAAATAAACACAAAAGCAATGAGAGTATAAAGCAGTACCGACCAGTGAAATGTTTAAACACCTTATTTCTATCACAATAATATAAACAGCGGAGATATTTTTGTTAGATAAATGAATGTTTTTAATTCAAGATAACGTTATCAGCTGCGATATCGAGTATTGAGAATCCAAATATTTCGTAAATACGGGTGGTCTTGTTTTCGAAGGCAGGACACGTTCATTGGTTGAAGATTTTACGAGTACCTACATATATATTTTATTAACATGACGAGAAAAATGTTACTACCCCTTTTTAACCCCATGTAATACATATACATGTAATACATCCCTAGTTTACTATAGATATACTATAGAAGTACTAATTAAATTGTGCGCTTCGGCTACATTCGTCAAGCTTCGGAAATCCGAATGTATTTTAAAGATATCTATATAGAGTTGTTATTACATAATTAATCATTTCGCTTAAATTTAGATTAGGTCAACCAATTTGAAAATAAAAGTTCAAAATGTAAAATATGTAAAGCCGAAGCATATAATTTAAATTGTAGTACTATACTAAGTCGGACGTGTGTGCGTGCATGCGTTCGTGCGTGATTGTATCTATCCGTAGTACCAATCATAACTTTTGAACGGAAGGACCGATATCAATGTGGTTTTCGTTGTTTGGACGAGTTTATATCGTCAAACGCTGTTGGAATGGCTTTGCACCATAGATTTTACCATTAGTTTTACTAGTCATTAAATTGACTGACGGATAAGGATAACCTACTGTGTGAGACTAAGGTAACTAATTTATATTTAAAGCAGACCATTGCTCGCCAGGTTTTACGGTTTACCCCGTATTGGTCTGTTTCCACTGAGTAGTATAGCCTCCACTTTGCCAGGCAACTCGTTAGAGGCAGGGTTCAAATATAAATCAGTACTTACAAGACGACTGTTGGTAGGGATGTCCCGACTTACCCATTTTTGCTGCCATAATAACTCGGTCGTGCTCCGGTCCGGAGGGAGGGATAGCTGATAGACTAGCGCCATAGGCCTAACAGCCCGGCCGCTTGATAGCGAAGTACCTGTAACCTACGCATCGTAAAAAACAAAGTGTATCAAGAGTGCTATCTGCTAACGGCAACCTGTCTGTTGCAATTGTTCATAGACGAGACCAAATTTTCTGAGAAAGGAGTTTTTAGGTCTTCTATAGCTTTCGAATCATGAAACGCAACGTATGTTCTGCACTCACTAAATCAGTATCTCGACGGCACAGTACCTCAACAGCCAACAAATCCAGGAAAGCATGTTCTTCATCCGTGAAAAAATAGTCTGAATTGGAACTGAGTGAGAGATCAACCAGGGTCTTAGCTACACACTGCTTTACTCTATTGTATGTACCTATCATGTTGCATAGGCTAGAACAACGTGTCTTGCAGTCAAGAACCAGCTGAATTGTTTTGCCAAACTCTTGCTGAATATAATTCCGAAGCAGATCGTTTTTGGTAGGAGAATTCTTAACAAGTTTGACTCATTATAGCTACAGAATACCAAATGATTATATCGATTATTTGGTATTCTGTAGTCAGATCAACTTGTCTTATAGGTAAGGAAAAATGTAAACTATCAAAGTTATCCGGATTGTCGTCCAATACTTCTTCTTCCTCCGAGTTGTGATTTGTATTCAGTCCAGGGTCTTAAAATTCTTCTTCATTAGATTATACATAATTTTTATCATCGCTAACCATTGCCGCCCAATCCCGTCAATCTCGAACGAGATCTCGTCATATTATGCTTCGGGATTGATCCCGACAAATCACACGAGATCGGTATTGCATTCCCTACCTACGCTGTCTAAAGGCTACGCATGTCTTTTTTTCTGGAGACCCGTGTTGTTCGCTGGTTAGTTGTCATTTTTACCACACTCACAAAATGTATGACTATGGCAAAATTTACTGCAAAACTATTCTGTTTTGGCCCGTTTAAGGTAAAGTAAAGTATCTTCACACCCATATCCCCGAAGAAGCAGGCAGAGGCACAACCAGGTAACCCACGATTAGCCGAAGACACTAAGTAGATCCCGAGTAACATCTTTTTTTATAAGAAAATTGAACCACATTTTCTTTTTTGCTGCCCGACTTAGGAATCGGACTCTAGATCTCATGTGGTCAACAGCAACTACTCAGCGGACCCGGACCAACACATTTACGGGAATATTTTAATATTACAAACATTAACATTACGGCCTACGCAACCAGGCCGAAATATCGACAAATAAAATAAAAATATATCGTGAGCATCCCGTATAAATAATTGAAAATGTTAATAATACGCGACGATTTATATTACAAACATACTCTCCAGTTATATTTATTTATGTAAATAAATTAATCATAAAATATTAAAATAACGAATAAAAAAAGAAACTTTTTTTAAGAAAAGAATAGGAAGCCTCGGGACCGGCTAAGAACTTTTGTAAAAATGAATAAAAATATAATGGATAATAAAAAATAAACGTAAATAAATATTTATTTTGTTCAAAATAGTTACCAAAGAAAAGTGAATCTAATGTCACTTGCTCTTTTCCGGCATAACCTCTCCTGAGTTATAGGCGTTTTAAATTGTAAAACTAGAAATGTCAGAACTTGTTTTATCGACTATTGGCCTAAAATTAGATTAATCCTAATTACTATAAATGTGAAAGTTTAAAGTATGAATAGATCACACATTAACTACTGAACTGATTTAGATGAAATTTTACAGAGTTATATTATAGTTTAAACGTCAGAATAACACATACGCGACAATTTATCAATTTATAAAAAATTGGCACGCGGGCGAAGCCCTGAGTGGAAGCTAGTAATCTAGAAAAAAAACACTACCGACGGTTACATATAGGACAGGACAAAAATAACAATAGTTGCTTAGTAACTAATCTACAGTTATTATAGCCCTCTTCTTATCTTGTACAGTTTGTTAAAATTGGCCGTAGCAATATAAGGTAACAAAATTAACAACTTTATTGTAATAACGCCTATTTAGCAGAAATAATTTAGCAAAACTCTGACTTTCTTAGACACTTCAGTTTATTAACATAATGTTTATTTTTAAAACACGTTCGTTCGGACAACGACCATCATCTGTACAGCCTTATGTTATCTATTATTGAAAAACAAATACAAGGAAATTATTACAAGGTATTTGTAACCTTTAAAGCAATATAAATATGAAGAAATGACCTTATTATTGCATTATTTTGATGAATACAATTGAAATTTCTTTTATTCTGATTGCTTAATTATTCATACAGAAGACAATAGCACAAATGAGAAAAAAAAATCTTCCTTTTGCTTCAAATATTTAAGTTTTAGTATTGCAACTTTTTTCATTTAGATAAAGACAATGAAAAATATTTATTTGCGGAATATATGTATTAAAAAGTTAATAAAGTACACAAATATTACCACATATTCTACCACATACCTACTGGTTTGCAAATATTACTTAATTAACAATAGAGATAAAATAAATAATCGAGATTTTTTGACGATTATCTGAGTCATGTACTAAAGACTGCGTTTTTTTGGGATGTTTCTACGTTTCAATTATTTTTTGTTTTTGTTTCCATAATTGTAAGTCAATTAAAAATTTATTTAACCAGTTCATCACAGATTTGTTAATGTTTTTTATGAGTTAAGTCATTTTCATGAAACATGGTCAAACTAATTGCATAGGAAACTTGAAATAGCAGCTACATGAGTGAGCTACACTGTGAGCCGTGACCACTAAATACCAGTATCCATGGTCAGCTATCCTTGGATGACATGACAATGCTCGTAAATACATACCTCCACTGACTGAACCTATACCTACGAAGATAAGCTGATAAATTTAACTAAAAGCTTAACTCCAATCTTGAATAATTGACATTCAAAATTTACAAAGGCGGTAATGTGGTAAGAAATCCACAATCATTAAATTCGTCAAATTTTTTGTCTTCTACTACCGTGCTGGTGGATCGCCTGTGTAGAAGACCATCTGCCTCCCTATCTCGCAGCTCGTAAAAGGAGAAATGGTTCATTACTAACAAGGCCAAGGTAACAAGATCATTGATGGTAGAGTACTGTGCAGAAACTTTTCCGGGTCCTCTACCACCTTACCTACTCCTGCCATCATATCGACAGTGTTCGGTATTGTCTTCCGGACCGGAGGGTCAGTAAATAAAACCTCAGCCAACGGAAAACACACCTGTAACATAGGTAAAAATAACTGAGTCTATAGGCCACGGCTGTGTCCATCAGAAAAGCAGTGTGCCAGTTAAAACTATCCAGCATAATAAAAACATCAAGATTGTTTTTTTCTTTTCAAACAAACACATTACACATTTATATTATTAGTGAGGATTATCATAATTCTCTCTTGTTTGTTTCAATGGCATAAATATCAATATTACGACAACCACAGGTAATTAATACATCTCTTGTAACTAATACCTATTTACCTTGAGTGTGCCGATATAAGTATACCTACTTACCTTTGTAGGTCAATTTAATAAATTAATCTCAAAAAAATTTAGTCACAGCAGTTGATTTTCTTTTAGGATTATACACACCAAAAAAATAGTGGTGTGTTGCGAACTTGAGACTGGGGCTTGAAATTTAGATATAAAAGTATCTTCACGCCCATATCCCCGAAGAGTTAGGCAGAGGTACAAACAAGGCACCCACGACTAGCCGATAGATCTAGATCCCACAATGTGATAGGTGGCAAGCCTATCGCCAACCGGGCACAATTCCAATCCCGACCAACATTTTTTTATTAGAAAATTGGAAAAATCCAATTTTCTTTTTGTTGGCCGACCCGGGATTCGAACCCGGGACCTCATGCAGTCAAGTCCAACACCCGGACCGCTAGACCACAGAGGCGATAAATTTAGATATAATGTCCAATATCCATAGATTAATGATTTGTCACCTCTGTGGTCTAATGGTCCGGCGTCGGACTTTACTTCTTGAGGTCCCGGTATCAATCCCCGGGTCGGGCAACAAAAAAAGTAGAAAATGTGTTTTTTTTTTTAATTTTCTAATAAAAAATAACGTTTCCCGTGATTGGATATATGTGCCAAGTTAAACGCACATGTATCCAACATATGGGCGTGAAGAACTTTTTCCTTTTAATGAGTTTTATGCATACATGTTACATACTAAACCTCTGGAACGGCACAGTGTTGAGAACTGACGTTATTTCAGTAGGAACTCTTTAGGTAATCAAGTTGAGGCACCATATTATGTAGCCTCTATGGGATACTTACGCATCGAAGATGATATAATGGAACCTGAAACTGGGATGTTAAGTATGAACGCATACGCAAATGTACTAGCTACCCTATCCGCCAAATCGGTACGAGAAAATAAGGAGGTTCTGGTATTATGGCGACAGAAATAAGTCAAGTTATTCCAAGAATTTTAGTGAATTTTTGACTAGTTTTCTCATCGACTTAAATAAGCACGTATCTTAAGGTCCGTATCCCCGAAAATGTGAGCAGATGTGCATCCAGTGCACCCTTCCCATTGTAAAAGTTAAACAAAATATCTAACTTACTTCTAAAATCGAAGCCTTTCAGTTAAATAATACTTGTTCAAATAGGAGATATAAATAGTTATGTATGTAAAATACCTATCTAATTTATGTGGTATTTTGGAATGGAAAAAGCAATATGCGATTCCTAGTTATTGTTAAATTCACACTACTTTATCCTACCTATTTAGATGTAGGTATCCAGGGTTTTCATATATTTAAATAAGGAGGTAGGCAGAAAATATCCATACCAATGCAATTTTTTTTTTCGAAATGACTACTGTCGTGTACGTCTATTGACTTTAACAACGTCAAGGGGCTAGTGGGCGAGCAGGGTGCTTAGCCAGAGATGTAATTTTGGGTGGGGCCTGGGACCCCCCTCCCTAAGGGTGTCTCCTGTGAGACCGTACCTCGGCTTAGGGTGGGATGCTAACTTGTACACAAAATAACTTTTTGAATTAAATTCAATTACTTTTTGGGTATTTCAGATCCACAATCCATAACCTACAAATATTGTTAAAACATTTTTCTTAGCTAAACAGTAGATAACATTGATCGTAAATCTATTACATAAACAGATCTAAGTTTAAACTGATTTTTATTTCTTTAGGAAAAAAAGTAGGAGGTGAATCTAATTATTAATTCATGTGAATTCTTTATTAGTTACTTTGTTCATATATATAATTATTATTTAATTTAACTATTTACGGCTCTCTATATATGCAGGTATTTACATACCTAATTATTTATAAATATTTTTAATGGGAATGGGTAGAAAAAGAAAATTTTAAAACCGTTTCAAATAAAAAAATAAAAAAATTAAACTTACCAGTAAAAAATCGTCAATAATTAAAAGCACTCTTCTCACTACACTGGCGGCAGTTTAAAAATGAATCGTTTACGTATTCGATTTTTAAATTATATAACGCGTTGACATTGGCGTAGCGGCGCGTCGCGGCGATCGAATGAGCGCGCTCGACTCGGACGCTCGATTTTGGAACACTGGCCAAATTATTCTAAATACCAAATACCCGCTTCAAATAGGTTTTATTGACTTACTATGTTCTGTAATTATTTAATCTGCACTTCTGTTAAAGGAAAAGTTAAATAGTAAACGTTTGCCGCTCATTTTATTAGTCCGATAAATACCTACCTAGTTGTTTTTTTAAACTAATTTAGTTAGTTTTCACTGGTGACAGAGTATCGTGCTGGAACTTGTCCGGTTAGTGATAGGCTTTAGGTATTCCTGCACCCATAATGACATTATCATGTTCTGGTCTGAGGGTAGAGTAGCCTGTAGATTTACACAATAATTCGCCTGACACCAGGGGGTCAAGACAGCAACGCCCCTACAACATCCGTTGTGTCTATAGGCCAAAGCATAAAGTACCGTGCGCAATTATTCCGAAATTCTTAATTTAATAAAAGCCATTTTAAAATGAGATTAGGTGTATACTATTAACTGTTTATTTTAACCAAAATATCTTTGATTTCGCTTGAAGTGTTTGAATAAAGGTAATTTATTACAGAAATTTGAAATAGCCGATAGGATGATTTCAAAGTTCACCGTTTTTTATGAATCTTAATTTTCTTAACATATAAATTAGGAGTTGCCAGTCGGGTCACGTTGTTTAAGGCTAAACTACTCAACCGATTTTAATCAAATTTACACGCCGTGGGGAGTTTGATTCAATTTGAAACATAGGATAGCTTACATCTTAATTTATCGTGGGCGAAGCCGGGGGCTAACATCTTGTTGATATATAAAAATATTAACAAACGTTACAATTTTACCACCATAGATGTAACAGCGACGCACCTGTAACATCTATTGTGTCTGTAGGCCATGGTTGTCTTTTACCATCAGCAGAAACATGTGCTTGTAAGTGCTGCAGTTACATAACCACTGACATTTTGATAGATAGGTGTGGAATGCTTGAGATATTTTTTGATTCATGTAATCTGACATCAATAAAGTAATCTGCTGATCCGATATTAATATTATTTTATAGCACGTAAACATCCTCCAGGTTTTACAAATTGACTGAGTAAATATTTCATGCTTTAACGAGGAAGGGAAATGGCTAAACACGTGGACATGCATTTAAGAAATATTTACTTCGAAAAACTGTTTATTTTTCGCTCAAGGATATGGAAACCCCACTGCGTTTAAATATAGTCACTAGATTATTTAAAAAAAAAGTATCTTTACGCCCATATTCCCGAAGAGGTAGGCAGAGGCACACCCCACCAGGGCACCCACGACCAGCTGGACATTAAGTCCCACAATGTGACAGGTGGCAAGCCCATCACCAACCGGGCACATATCCAATCCTGAGCAACGTTTTTTTTTATTATAAAATTGGAAAAACCGAATTTTCTTTTTGTTGCCTGACCCGGGAATCGAATCCCAGACCTCATGCAGTCAAGTCCAACAGCTGGACCGCTAGACCACAGCGGCGATTAGGTAGACTATATATTAATACGTGATTCCAAAATGTTTGGGCCCCTTTTTACGAAAATTGCGCGGACGTAGGAGCATAAAATTTGGCACATTTATAGTTAATGAGTAGGAGAAGTGTAGAACGCTAATATTTTTCAACAATAATGCTTATAAAGTACATTAAATCAATTAATAAAACATTACCCACACTACCACACATTTGACACACACAAACAAATATATTGATGATAACGATAAAAGATCACAGATGGCGCACTAAAACGTTTGGAAACAAAGTAGTTGGTCTTGAGAAATGAAGATGGTGTTCTTATCAACTAGATATTAAAATTTGTTACGGTCGAATTTCGACCAATGGGCGACCACTAGTATAATTAGATAGAGAAGAAGATTATTTTAGTAACGTAAATAATGCAATCAGTCATACTGGACGGTCGAATCCTGGTGGTAGGTCCACCGCCTTATCTTATCCTGCTGCTGCCTACATCACACTACATCAGTGCTCGACGTTTTCGTATTCCGATTTGGGATTTACATAAGAAACTTTTGTTTTAAAGCCAATATTGGCAACGCGTTAACCTCTTTGGGGTCTATTGGTGAAGTATTTTTCTTACCATCAGATTTTTTTTAAAATCGCCGCTGTGAACTAATGTTTCGTTTTTGATGTTGACTATGAAATTCAAGGTTCGGTTCCCGGATCAGGCAACTTAAAATGTGTTTTTTCAATGTTCTAATACAAACAACATTGCCTAGGTTTGAATAAGTACCCGATCGAGGGCCCTGTAGTACCGGGCGACGAATAGGGCTACGGTATCCTCTGCCTGTCGTAAGAGGCGACTAAAAGGGGGTTGGGGCTGTGAGTCAACTGATCGGCGTGTCAGTTGACTTAAAAAGCAGCCCGGGACGTGAGGCAGCATAGCATGGTGTGACCCCATGCTGCTGTCGTCAAAGTGATGCCATCAGAAGGGGGAGGCTTCTGAGTGGATGAGCCTTCGGGCAGGTGTAAGGGTGACAGCGGTGCGTTCTTCGGAGATCCCGCAGTCACCCGATACGCACAGAGGACGGTCACCGAGAGGTTTTAGCCGGTAGGAGTCCGGCATAGCCCGCCACTTCCCCCGAAAGTGGCGGGTATCCATGAGGATTTCCAATCGTTAAAAAAAAAGTACCCTATTGAAGATAAGTTATACCTGTCACATTGTGGGACTAAAATACCTTCCGCTCATCATGGGTGATCTGGTCATACCTCTGACTTCGGAGACATAGGGGTGAATATATTTTACATTTTACTTTAATATGGCTATTTGCGTTTCATTTGCAATCAAATGACGCCTTTCTACGACGTGGACAATGTCTTACAATTTAATATTGTCAGAAATTCCCATTGACATCTAGAAAATCTGTTCAGATTATTGTTAAAAATGTATAATAAAAACTAGTAATTGTGGCTTACAAAGAATTTAAGTTCTCTATCGAGACGTGTTAAAACAGAAAATTTCAATTAACGAAGAAAACGCATTTTTTATATCTATGAATATTATTACCATCAAATATTTCAAACAAAACCATTTATTTCAAACAAATGCTGAAGTCCAAGGTTTGTCACATTTTAGAAATAGTGAGATGTCCATGTCCTTTCGTATATATACAACCAGGTTCCTGATAATCTTAAACCACTGCTATTAAAAAGATTTCGAAAGAAGGTATTTGACTTGCTGTTATTATAACTAGTGGTCGCCCATTGGCCGAAATTCAACCATAATATTTTTTTATATCATGTTGATAAGAACGCCATCTTCATTTCTCAAGACCAACTACTTTGTTTCCAAATTTTTTAGTGCGTCATCTGTGATCTTTTATCGTTATCATAAATGTATTTGTGTGTTTCAAATGCATGGTAGTGTGGGTAATGTTTTATTTATTGATTTAATGTACTTTATAAGTACATTAAATGATTAACGTTACATTACATTAAATTAGCTAAGAAATATTTCAATCACGTCAGCTTTCAAATATAAAAATCCACCTTGAAATTGAACCATCCATTCAAGCTTTATTTTGCCACAGTCACACAGAGACACACTCACAGTTAGGTCAAACTTAAAACCTCCTTCTTTTTCCGTCTGGGGTTAAAAATAAGAGGCATGTTTACTCCAGTGTTCATAGTAATCATCATCAGCCGGAGGACGTCTACTGCTGCACATAGGCCTCTCTCAAAGAGCACCACACGGTCACCAGCCGCTTGTATCCAGCGACTCCCCGCAACTTTGACCAGATCATCAGTCTACCGCGTGGAAGGTCGTCCACCACTTCGTCCTCCGGTACGTAGCCGCCACCCGAGAACCTTTCTTCTCCAGCGGTTGTCGGTTCTGCGAGAAATGTGTGGGACAATTCTTAGTTCCATATATCATCACCGGTAACACACTCTGGTCAAAGATTTTTGACTTTAGGCTCTGCGGTGATTTGGACAAGAAATTAGCTTCCCGAACGCTGGGTCTAGCCAACAGACAAATCCCTAGCGAACACCTTGGAGCCCTTATTACGCTCGATAGCTTGTTTAATACGAAACGTATTAAAGATACGCAGGTGTGTCCGCAACGCCTTGGAGACTTGTCTGTTTAGCTCCCTGTACTTTTGCATGTCAACTGAAGACTGCAACCGTATTTCATTTCAAAGCTTGCACAAACCCATTTTTTCAGGAAAATCGGGAAGTTTTCGGGATTTTGGCATTGGACTGGTGTTGGACGGAGCGTAGACTTCATCAGCCGTGACCGTTCAAGCCTTGTGATGATATTCAACGTGCCTCTTTCCATCTCACGATCACTGCCGGTTTTCCGCTTATCGATCACAGAGACATCATTGAATATGTTACGTCTGGTAGACAAAATGAAGTCTATCTCGTTTTTTGTCGACCCATCCGGGCTAATCCAAGTCGATTTATGATGTGGCTTTTTTGTGAAGAAGGATTTCATCATAAAGAGTCCTTCCTTGTCCAGAAATTCAGCCGTTGGCCCGTACGATTTCGCCTGCCAAAACAAAATTGCCTCACTTTCAGCTCATCGCTCTCTCTCTCTCTCATTCTTCAGTCTTAAAATATTTAAAAAAAACAGTGGAAGTTTTTCCTCGAATGTTTATTAAAATGTTCTAATGTTTAGTTAAGCCATTTTCATCACATGGTGATATTTGTACAATAATATATCGATTTTTCGTAATCGGCTATCAAACTGTCGGCAAATGTGATATGGTGCAATCTGTACTGATAGTCGTAGGTATGACTAAATAAAGAATATATTATTTAATTTGTACATATAAACTGTAATCAGTGTATGTGCATTGAAAATACTCCAGATAAAAAATGGGATAGGTTGTTGGGACACTGAACTCAAAACACTTATAATATGTACTCGTGTGTTTAGATTTTTTTCTATTTCTTTACGCATTATCTAGCATCTTCACGACTATATCCACGAAGTAGTAGGCAGAGGCACAACCAGCCCACCCACGACTAGCCGAAGACAATGAATTCCCGCAGTGTGTTTGGTGGCAAGCAATTGGGCACATATCCAATCCCGAGCAAAATTTTTTTATTAGAAAATTGAAAAAACCTTATTTTTTTGCTGTCCGACTCGGGAATTCAACCTGGGATCTTATGAAGTCAAGTCCAACACCTGGACTATTATCTAACTACGTCAAATCTAACAAAACTATTTTCATTTTATGAAATTATTTTTGGTAGGTATTAGTAATGTGAAATATCGGGTTAACTTACAATCTTTTTTAACCGATTTGCAAAAGGATGGGTTTTTAATTTGTCGGTACTTTTTCTTATTTATATTTTTTATAATTTCTGAGAGACCTCGTAACTTTCAGGGAATTCTTCTAATTTCATCTACACACTTCCAACATTTGAGTACTTAAAACTTTAAACTTTAAAGGTTAGCAACGCATCTGTGATACTCCTGGTGTTGCGGATGTCCGTGGGCGGAGGTGATCACTTTCCATCAAGTGACCCACTTGCTCGTTTGCCTCCTCTTCTATAAAAAAAAACTTCTGATGACGCTTTTCGTGACGTAAACTTTAGAAGTGTAGGAACATTCAGACATTTGTCTGATGAACATGGATGCCTGTATTTCCTAGTCTTAGTATATTTTAAAGTTTTTCGGTGTATTAATATCCTTGACTAAAACCCATGACATACCTGCATGATTTTCTTATTTTGGAGTTAGGTCAATTTGTGTAATTTGTCCTGTGAATTTATTTATTTATTTCATACTACCTGACCTGACGAACTTCGTATTTCTTGATATTAACACCTACTAAAAGTTTGAGTGGGAAATATTAATGTACTGTTTTTCCTAGTACTTCTGCAATTTTCCCAGTTTGTCTCTCCATGAGAAGCTTCTCCTAACAACATCCTATAGAACGAAACAAGAATTAGCAAAATTGGTGCCTCCGTTCAGATGTGATGCGATGACATCATGAAACTTTTTTTAAATATAGATAAATAGATGATGTACCTACAAAAACGCAGTTTCCTTGGCACTAGGCACATGTCATCACTAAAAAACTAACAAAGCAAAAATAAATAATAATCTAGCTTAACTAAAAATATAAAATGATTGAATCGAATATTAAATAAGAAAAAAAAAGTAATAAAAAAAATTGTTCCGGTTTGGAGGGTAAGGTAGCCGGTAAACTTACTTTTGCTCGAGGTCTAACATCGCGGCCTCAGGTCGGCAATGCACCATTACCACCTTTGGTGTCTCTAGGCGGCGTGAATTTCTTACCATCAGGAAATCCGTCTGATTGTTTGCATTCCAATATCATAAAAAAAAACATTTTATTGTATAAAAGCGCGGGTTGTATAAATCATCGTGTTAGCCACATGAAGCTGGGATGCTCAATCTCTTGTTTATTAATTTTAATATATGCAGTGTTTCATGAAAATAGCTAAGTTGAATCGTAATCGACTTCAGTTAAAGATAAATGAGATGAAATGGAAGACGCGCGTAAATCGTTTAGAATTATAAATGTAAACGTCTGTCATGAACCTCTTTGTAGTGTTAAACTTGAAACTCTAAATAATAAAGCACAATATGTCTAAGTTTAAATGTGTCCATACCTATCTATATATTAATTCGTGATGCCAAAACTTTGGACCCAGGTGCATAAAATTTTGGCACACTTATAGTTTATGTGTAGGAGAAGTGCAGAACGTTAATATTTTTTAATAATAATGCTTTTAAAGTACATTAAATCAATAAATAAAACACTACGCACACTACCATGCATTTGACACACACAAACAAATATATTGATGATAACGATAAAAGATCACAGATGGCGCACTAAAAAGTCTGGAAACAAAGTAGTTGGTCTTAAGAAATGAAGATGGCGTTTTTATCAACAAGGTAATAAAAATTATAATGGTCGAATTTTGACCAACGGAGGACCACTAGTTTGTTAAATTTTATAGAATTTATCTCGAGGCGTTCCGTTTATATGAGAGAAATTAAAATACAGCGTTGCCCAGTTTCTTCGCAGTCGAACGAAATGAAAGGGAAATGTCCGTTTCCTAGTTCCAATCTACCTCCGAAAAAATATTTAGGTAAATCGGGTCGGATGTTCTTGTGTTTGAAATAGTGTAGTTAACACGATTTATTTGTATATTATATAAAAATCCATTGCTGTTCGTTAGTATCGCTAAAACTCGATATCGGCTGAACCGATTCGGCTAATTTTTGTTTTGAAATATTCGTTCAAGTTTTAAAATTTAAAAAAAGGGTAAAACTGCGAGGAAACTAGGAAAAACAACATTTAAATTTTTCCATACAAACTGAACTAGTGTAACGAAGTTCACCGGGACAACTTCACTAGTACAAATGTATAAGTATCGAAGGTATGCAGTATGCACGCTGCGGATGTATGGATGTATTCTTGATAATGTAGTGATGACATATTTTAATTGATTTTTAAAAAATAAATTTTCTGTTTTAGAAAAAACTGAGTTCATACTTAATTTAAAGGGTTCATTAGGATTATCCACATTTTTTATAAACAACCTTCAATTTAAAATAATGTTATCAACCCAGAGAAGGGAATGCCAAAAGTGTATTCTTGTAAAAGTTAACGTTCTTTTCTATCGTTACAAATTTATTTGAGCGAGACTGTTTTCCAAACTTATTTAAAGCATTTTGTGGTCTATTAGCACACATATGAAGTTATTGTTAAATAGTCGTTCTGAACGGTTTAGCTTTAGATATCTGTGAGGATGATGGGGTATATTTATGACGTATATAATTTTAAGAATCATAAAAATTATATAAGAACTACAGTAAAATCATAACTACGTACCTACATCTACCTATAATATGTTTCCCTCTTATTGTAATATGCCAAGTAATGTTTTACCA
Organism: Calephelis virginiensis; assembly: GCA_002245475.1. Classification (NCBI taxonomy): domain Eukaryota; kingdom Metazoa; phylum Arthropoda; class Insecta; order Lepidoptera; family Riodinidae; genus Calephelis; species Calephelis virginiensis. Next base: position 246,808 of record NJDC01000410.1, read on the forward strand.
TGTGTTATCATCATTATCATCTCAAGCCTTCTTCAACCGCCTTGAGGCCTACCTCCTTCAACTTTCTCCATTTTTTCCTATCTTGGGCTGTCTGAAGCCAATTTTTGCCCACTATTCTTTTGGTGTCGTCTATCCATCGCATCTGGGGTCTTCCTACGGGTCTTTTGTATCCCCACGGTCTCCACTACAATAGGGTTCTGCACCACGAGTCTGGCTTCCGCGCTATATGGCCTGCCCATTGCCACTTCAGCTTGGCCACTCTTTTTATTATGTCGGCGACTTTGCTTTGCTTCCTTAGCCACTTATTTGTCTTCCTGTCGTTAAGAGTTATTCCTACCAGCTTACGTTCCATCGCCCTTTGGGTAACTATTAATTTTTGAAGGATTCCCTTGGTAGTTACCCAAGTTCAAGTTTCAAGTTTACCATGTGTAGTGATTCAAATTTATTTATTGTCCGTTTTAAGTTTCGCTCATCATAGTTTTGATTAATTGATGTGATTCAGTCATTATGTTTGTATAATAAACTAGCTGCCCGGCGAACTTCAGTTTGTATGGAAAAATAAAGTATTGTTTTTTCCCATTTTCCCTGCAATTTTCCCGGTTTTTTTCTTCATAAGAGCCTTCTTCTAACAATAACTAACACAACAAAAAAAATATACAAGTCGGTTCAGTCGCTCGGAAGTTATGCGCTTACGAACACATTTAGCAATTCATTTTTATATTATAGATATTTATATTTTTCTATAAAACAAATCCTTGTTTCCCTTGGTCATTCCATCACGCATGCACTGAGGTCACGATTTCGATAACATTTTTTTGTTGTTGCAAGAACAATGCTTTAATCCATACAAAGTGTTAGTTATGTCAGCGATATGAAGTTCACCGGGTCGGCTAGTACTTAATAAATATTGATTGAAAATGAATATTTTATTCCACGTTCTATTTTTCTCCTCTGGTCCGGTTCTAGCGGGCTGGCGTCGAACTTGACTTCTTGAGGTCTTAAGGAAAAAAAAACAGAAAATTGTGTATTTTCAATTTTATAATAAGAATAGCTTTATTATAATAAGAATAACGTTGTCCGGGATTGGATATGTGCCCGACTGGCGATAGGCCACCTATCACTTTGTGGAATTTAGTGTGGGTAGTTCTAGTAGTGGGTGCCCAGGTTCCTTTTCGGGGCTTAAGATTTTTTCTATTTTTCTTTCCCCTTATATATTTTACTGTTATTTATTTATTATAGGCAATAAATATACCCTAATAAATATACCCCTAGGACAAGTCACACAATTTGAATCTAACCCCAAAGTAAGTAAGTTAAGCTTGTGTTATGGGTGTAAGTCAACTATACTAATACATAGAAATACTTAAACAGATACCAGAATAAATTTAATAAACACCCAGACCGGGAAACGCAGACATCTAAATGTTCATCATATAAATGCCTGCCCCCGTCGGTAATCAAACCCAAACCTCATGGTTGGTCGATGTAGTTAGGCGTGTACACTAGCCACTCGACCAACAAGGCGGTCAAACGGCTCAAATTAAATGGCTGTCATGAACCTCTCTGCAAGGCATGCAGAAGAATACATAAAAACTAACTATTTAAGCAAAAAGTTAAGACCTTGAATGTCTAGGCGTAGTATAGATGCAATTCAGATTTTGGAAGCGACTAGAACAAAATTTGAGGGACGAGCTGAGTAGCAGAAACATTGTTTTTATGTCGAAGGAGACAACTTAAAATCGATCGACCTAAAAACGTAGCAAACAAATATAAACTCATACTTATGGTAGAAAATACTTTTTTTATTGTTCACAAACCCTATTTTAACTAGCACGAGAGTAACACGAAGATATCATGCAGCTTATTTAATTGTTAACACAATAGATGACACAGCGTCTAGCCAAAATTTAAAGATAATACTGTTTAAATAGTGAACGAAGGGAAGATAAATGACTATACAGATCAAGCCAGCACTCGGCAACCTACGGCCCGCGAGCCGGATGCGGCCCGCCGACGTCTTATTTGCGGCCCTTGCATGTTTTGTAAATTACTACATAGTATATAAGTTAATTTTTGTTTTTAAAATTAATATTATCTTTATTAAAAATAAAAAAAACCGACATAAGAATTTAGTTTCCCTTTAAAAAGTAAAAAAATCGGTTAATCTCCCCCCTTTCAGCTTCCACAACTTTTAAACGGCTCAACCGATTTTCATCAAACATGTCTAAGAACACTCGCACGTAAGTTAACTTTAACACAAAAACAAACTAAATTGTAATCACTGCATCCGTTCGGGAGTTATGATGCCACCGACAGATAGATACGTCAAACTTATAACACCAATCTTTTTGCGTCGGGGGTTTAAAACAAAGTCGCTCCCTCTTTCCCTATGTCCTTTTGTATGCTTAAATCTTCAAAACTTCGCAACGGATTTTGATGCGTTTTTTTTAGTAGGTAAAGTGATAGAAGAGGAAGTTGTATATGTATATTTCATAACCGTGCGAAGCCAGGGCGGGCCGCTAGTAAGTTATAAATATCTAAATATTTTACTAGGTAAAGTGATTGAAGAGGAAGTTGTATATGTATATTTCATAACCGTGCGAAGCCGGGGCGGGCCGCTAGTAAGTTATAAATATCTAAATATTAATACATCACGTATTTCACGCCAAAACTTTCGACCCCTTTTTTACGAAAATTGCGCGGACGCAGGAGCATAAAATTTGTTACAGTTATAGTTTATATGTAGGAGAAATGCAGAACGCTAATATTTTACAATAATAATGCTTAGAAAGTACATTAAATCAATAAATAAACTATCAACCATACTACTATTATGAGGATCTCAAAGTGGAGTTTGTCAGTGACGTTATAAAAAGAAGTGCAGAAGCTCATCAACATAGACTTCACAATCATGTGAACATCAAGGTAATACAGCTCCTCGATATCACAGGTACAACAAGAAGGCTGAAAAGGACAAAGCCATATGAGCTAGTGTAGCGTTGTGTAGATTCACAAAGTGCTAGTGCCAAAATCAAGTGACAGTGTTTTAAGTTCAAGATATCAATGGAACTTATGTTTAGAGACACTAAGTAAAAGTTGATGGACTTATACTTAGAGACTGTAGCTTAGAAGATTAAGAGAAATTAGAATTACTCATTAGTCTATAAGTCTATAGACTAACGAGTAATTCTAATTCTAGTCAGATTGTAATGTCGAAGAAGATACTCAGTAGAGCTTCTTATGGAGAAAAAAAATTATACTACCATGCATTTGATACACACAAACAAATAGGTATATTGACGATAACGATAAAAGATCACAGATGGTGCACAAAAAAGTTTGGAAATAAAGTAGTTGGTCTTGAGAAATGAAAATAGCGTTCTTATCCACAAGATATTCTTTAAGGAGACCGTATATTTACTACTTCTCACTAATATTCCCGAAATATCAACGGCCTCCCATTAAAGAACTAAATAAACTTAATAGCTACCTATAATAATTTAATACCTATGGGCGGCTTTATGGGCTTTAACTTTATCTGTGTTTTATACCTATGTCATTGTTAAACTCTTTAGCTCACTCTTCGCGAAAATTACGTAGACTACCTAGTCTAGTCTACCTATACATATATGAGTTTAAAATTTGATTCAATTACAATTTATTAGTTAGTAACTATATACACAGATTGTAAGAGAACGATAAATAAATATTCTAGTACGAATTGCACAAATTTAATCTAGCCTTAAAATAAGTTAACTGTAACATATTTTTGTTATGGATGACAGTCAACGATTCTATTACATAGAAAGCAGAAAGACTTAAGTAGTATAGAATAAATTTAATAAACACGACCTCTAAATGTTCATCACACAAAAGCCCCCGTCGAAAATCGAAGTTGAGGCTCAGTGGAATTAGGCGTATACGCTAGCCCCTCGACCAATGAGGCGGTCAAGTTTATAAACACCGTAGATGTAATAATTTCGCCAGTGTCCCTGCCATCACGGTGTAAGGCCAAGTGTGCAAGTCAGTCTGCAATCCTGTCCAACGAACGAGACAGTGTCAAATCGCTACATAGTATAAAACAAAGTCGCTTTCTCTGTCCCTGTGTCCCTTTGTATGCTAAAATCATTAAACCTACGCAACGAATTTTTATGCGATTTTTTTAATAGATAAAGAGATTGAAGATGAAGGTTTATATGTATATTTCATAACCGTGTGAAGCCGGGGCGGGCCGCTAGTACTACCATAATTACGATAAGAAGGTGAGGTGGTAGATCTCTACTCAAGCAAGTTGTTGCAAACCGCTTTTCAACCAGAAAAATAGTAAAAGCTTTTCTAAGTCAAACCACCACAATAACCTATTATGAGGGTCGAATTTCAACTACTTACTGAAACCAATCTTCTAACTATTTTTATCTTTTATTATTCTATACTTCAGTACGTAAAGGCAAAATTTGGCTTGACTGCTTTATTTTGCCAACCAGCACGCATATTGAATAAAAATTTGGATCATAGGTTCTGCAGACGCTCTTTCACAGAGTTGCTTTTACTTGTATTAGGTATATGGTGATATCGTATAAGTTGTACAGTACAACCAACTTTACTTCTCAATAAATAGCGTCGCTAGTTTGACGTTTTATGTTTCTGATTGAGTATTTTACCTAGAAAATAGCGATAATAATGACAAAATAATAAAAGTAATTGGATGTGGCAATTTTATTTTCGATGCTCATAACTTAGTTACTGAAAACGGAATGATATTTAATGTAACGGTTTAGTTTATATTTTGAGTACTGAACAGTACGGTTACTTTTTTTAAGAAATCAGTATCGAATTTGTGTCATATTGTACTCTTGAATACAATACTAGCGAGATAGTGGCATTCAGTTCCAAAAAAAATCTATTGAATAGGTATATTTTATTAGTATTCTTTAGGAAAGGGCGGTGGGAGCTTTGGTCTACGTCGGGTGGCAGCTACAAGGACAGTGGTTTTTTTTATGCGTTTTATAAAGTAGAAACTATAACTATATGTATAGCAGTGTTGCTCTGTATGATGACGCTTAATTACGATTGGCGAATAGGTAGTTTTCCGGTTTCCCCACATTGATCCGGGTCCCCTGTATAGAACACCCAATCCGCATCTTCACTCGGGAGTTCGATTCACCATTCACGGGATTCACCATTGATCTTATTGGTAATGAGAACGTTATGATATGCTGTGCAGAAACTTGACCTGCTTAAGATCCACCGCCTTGTCTATTCCTACCGTCAAATTAATATTGTCCTATTCCGGTTTAGAAGGTAGGGTAGTCTGTAAACTTGCTATATAAGGCTAAGAACCCAGCCATTGGATATCTATATTGCAGCTCGCCTTCGGGTGAGCGGTGTTTTGTTGGCTACACACAAAAACAAAACCCCTGTTCGTAAAAAATAGCAAATTTATTGAAGAGCAAATAATCGTTTTGAGTACCTAAGTTCCCGTTTTTCTCTAAGATTTGTTTTAAGAACAAAAAATCTTTAATATTTTGCTGTTCAAACATTTTACAACTTACAGCGAAATTGTAAAATTATTTTGGTAATTTACTGATTTTAGCATTAATTCTGCCGGAAGTCAGAGTGCAGGGCTCCTTTTCAGAATAGATCACTCCCGTCACTAGCACCGTGGCATCCTACTAAGAGGTAGAGTTTCGCAGCGTCTCGCCGGATTGGTACCACCGCCTTACCTATTCCTGCCGCCATAACGTTAGTGCTTGTCGTCAACGTGTTCTGGTTCGGAGAGTAAGGGGAGTAAGGCAGCCGGTAAACTTACTTCTGCTCGAAGCCTAACATCCCGGCTGAGGCCGGGACGTGCACGTAGACATGGCAACGCACGTTACCATCTTTGGTGTCTTTAGGCGGCTCAAGTTTGACTCAAGTTACTCGATTTAGCAAAACCCAGCCTAAATTTTCCAAATTTAGTCACAAGTAGGCATAAAGTTATGTCAGAGTCTTGAATAAAGGCGGTGACCCCAGTCATCAAGCTCATTTAGAAAAGACGGTAACGAAGAAATACACTATTCACTGATTTCTTCATGAATACTTCACTTCTGCATTTTATCTACTAAGAAACTGAAGAAGTGAATTTAAATTATCTACTAAGAAACTGAAGAAGTGAATTTAAAATAAATAACAATCAAAAGAATTGATAAATAAGGTACACGTGGCTGCATAGCCAAAAGGTCTAAGCCGGTCCCAGAAAGTGACAAATAAACTTTAAAAATCAATGAGTTTGACATTGACATTTAACCGGGCATGGAAATGACACAAGTCAATAAAAACACGTGTGGACTGAGGAAATGGAGTAAATAGATAATGTGTTAATATTGTACAAGAAATTAAATAAAATCACAAAAATGAATGCCAAGAAGATTTTACAAAAACCGTCATTGTCATATACCAGTGATCCAAATTATAGTAAACCTCCAAAAACTGCTAACCCTGTAAGTAGTGTTAAGAATTTTACGCATAAAACATTATTTAAGGTTAATAACCAGTTACCTATGTGTTTATCTATTTTTATTTATATTAAATACATGCTGTCTGTGAGGACCAAAGATGGTAATTGTGCATTGCTAACCTAAAGCTCGGAAGTTAATTTCATACATGAGTACTGGCTATAAAAAAAACAACCTAGAACTCAGGTTGGGCTTAGAACCGAGCCTCCATAGAAACACAAAAAAAATTATAAGGTGTTCTCGAAGCTGTTACGAAACTTCTCAATTATTTTTTTTGCTGGAGTTTTGTATTATGAAAATGCAACAATTTTAGATTAATTTAGTATATAATAAAATAACAATTAAAACACTGTCATGGCCACTCGTATTGATCACAAGGGGATCCGAGATTGACAAAAGGGAAAATAAATGTTTTTTGTTATAGTAACTCAGTAGGTAGTGTTTATTGTGAACTATGGTGATGGTGATTTTGAACATTAAATATATAGTGTTATTTACAAGATAAGCATGTTCAACCGAAAGAACAAGCATTAATAAAGAGTAAAGTTTAAATATTCTGAATTTATATTGTGTGCTGCGTGATATTGAAAAATTGTATATTGTTTCAGTATTTGCAATGTCTTGGTACACCACATATAGATTCTTTCAATTACATGCTTCAAGATGGCTTAAAAGCTGCTATTGATGATTTGATTCCTGCCGAGTTTGAAATGCCAGGTGGTGAAAAGGTGAAAATAACAATTGACGAAGCAGCATTTTCGAAACCAAGTGTTCCAATGGAAGCTGTGGGTGTAAAATCTCAAAAAGTGTTGCCAACTGAATGCAGACAAAGAGCTGCTACTTATAAAGGGGAATTCAAAGTGAGAATCACTTTTAAAATTGATGGTAAATCATTGACTATGGATAGATCACTTGGGAGTCTTCCTATAATGTTAAAGGTTGGTTAAATATTTGGTTGCCAGTTAAAACAACTTTACGGATGAACCAGTACAGTTTATATACCTATAGATAACCAAGTTTCCGTGCTTTACATTTACAAAACAAATGCGGCAAGCTCACAAAACTTAAGTTAATGAACTTAACTTACTTAACAGTAACTTAGAAGACTAAATGAAACTAGAATTACTCATTATTCGATAGACCAGATTATATTATAGAACTATGGAGCTGTACCCACAACTTCATTCTCACCTTGTCTGTAAATGCTAACCCAAGTTAAATTAGTAAGTTGACATAAATCATAATAGATATGCAGACTTGCATTCATTGTATTAACTTGATTGGAATTTGTAACAAAGTTCGACCCCCAGTTTCAGATGACTGATAGTTCCACATGTTACTGGAGGAATTTCTAAACTAAAAAAAAAATATCTTAAAAATACATTAGAAAGACAATCTCTAAAACATATACTAAAAAACAAAATGGTCTCATCATTAATGAACTATAGCTTAATTTACATTTTGATTTTTACCCCACTCCCATGGGAGTCGCTTTATTAAAAAGAGGGGTTAGTGACTTATCATACTTATTATGGGTCAATTCTAAGAATGCCATTACATCTGGATGTAATGGCATTCTTCCAATTCATTAATAACAATCCCATCTCTAGCTCCTATAGACACCACAAAGGGATAATAAATAACAAAAAGACAAGACTGTAATAATCTGATTTCCTTAAAATATGCCTGCAATCTGAGCAGATTGTACAGATAATAATGTTAAATAATTTATTTACAGTCAAAAGCATGTCACCTTGCAGACTTATCCCCAGAAGAACTTGTGAAACATAATGAACATGCAGATGAGTGGGGGGGCTATTTTGTTGCTAAGGTATGTTAATAATTAGTAGTTTATTATAATTAGTATGTATAGGGACACGACAATTACGAGCACTAATATTGAGGCAGTATATCAGAAAGAGCATGAAAGTAGGATAATGCGGTCGAAATGAGAGCTCTACGGAAAATCTGTGGTGTAACGCTCGCTGACCGCATTCGTAATAGTGAGATCCGAGAAAGAGTGGGATTGAAAGAAAGTGTTGTAGTTAAAATGCGAAAGGGCATGCTCCGCTGGTACGGTCATGTGGAAAGAATGACAGATGAAAGATTGACAAAGCAGATATACAATGCGAATGTGGATGGATGTAGGTACCCGGGGAGACCAAGGCTGACATTTCACTATCAGATCAATCGGATATTATACGAGGGTGGTGTCAAGAGTCTCCGAAACCGGCGTGTTTGTATGAAAAGGGTTATGAATGTGAAGGAAGCAAGACAGGTTTGTCAGGATCATGAGGTCTGGCACTCGCTACTCTCTGCCTACCCGTAAGGGACTTGGCGTGAAGATATGTATGTATGTATGTAATATTAAGGCAAATTAAAATTATAAGTAAAAAGTCAGCGCTTATTTTTACAAACACCAAGTTTGTTTTTGTGGATATTAAAGTAAATATACAGTTTTCCCCAAACTATTCCAAAAATCCATTTGTTACATTTTTATTTTTGTTTTTGAATAAATATTTAAACTAAGTAAATTGCGAATTTGAGAAACTAAGCTGTAGAACACCAGTGCTAAAATTGTTTTTTTTTGTAGGGTCATGAACGTTTAGCCAGAATGTTGCTAGTTACTCGCCGTAACTATCCTGTGGCTATCAAGCGTCCAGGGTGGCGTATGAGAGGGAACCTATTCTCCGAGTATGGTATAATGATACGCTGTGTCAAACCAGACCTTACAGCTACAGTAAGTATATATCTTCACACAAGTAAAAACAGTACAGTACTACTATTTGAATTATGCGCTTCGGCTTGACACTTTTTACTCTTGTTACACTTTATACTTTTATTTTTAAATTGGCTGACCTAATCTAAATTAAAGCGAAATGAGTAATTATATGTAATAACAACTCTATATAGATATCTTTAAAATACATTCGGATTTCCGAAGTTTGACGTATACAGCGCATAATTTAAATAATACTACAGTAAGTGAATAATTACGTAAAAACAAAAGTGTTATTGTATTCAGTGTTGCATTCAAGAAATTGTTTTGTGTCACAACAGAGACACTTGTTTTGCTTCACTATAAACGAGCATGATTCTTTTGAATAACCCAAAATTATTTGTGCTGTTTGTACGGTGCAAACGGGCCTTAAAATTAAACAGGGTATTTACGTGAAAAAAAAATTACGATCGTGTGACCCTTAGGCACACCACATATATTCGAAATAACTCTCTTGTTTCACTTAATTTTTTTAAATATATAATTCTGTATTTTATTTTAAATGTAACCAAATATGACCAAATCCCACTACCAAGCTGCTGCAATATTCATTCAATAGCAAACAAACTCTATGGAAGAGTTGCATTTGGAATTATTTTTTCGTTACACGATTCCGAATACACTGGCCCACTTGCGTAATTTCGAAACGGAAAATAAAGTGATCATCATTGTAATGTAGATAGATAGTAAATAGACACTTACAACAGTCTTAACAATCAAGCTATAAATTAATGACACACCATTACAAGGTTGTATGTCAATATATTTTGAAATATCCGTCAGCTGGTTTCATTCCAAATCCCTTTTCTGTTTCAGAACAATGTACTACATTTCCTCCACAATGGCACTTGTAAATTGATGTTTTCTCACCGCAAGGTGTTATATTATGCACCGTTGATCCTCATCATGAAATGTTTGGTGGACTACCCTGATTATAAAATACATAAGCTTCTGTTACATGGGAAGAAGGAGGATTTATATTATAACAAGTAAGTCCTACATGATATCCATGTCGTCAAACATCTTGATTGGCTCTATTTCACATTTCTAGGATCGTTTTAAATAATTTTCATCACATTCATTAATTACTAATTGTATTTTTTAACTCTTACCGCCAATTTCAATAAACTAAGATAGAGAGAAATCAGTTACCAGGCAACCACTGTTATTTTGCAATAGTTGACATAAATATCTTAGCAACAAAACTATTAGACCTACGGCTAACTGTAGATGAGCTATTGAAATTGGCTTAAGTTTTTGATTTTCTGTAGCCTTTGAAGTCTTTGTGCTGTTGGCCAAAAGCAATCTTTCTCAAAATGGGCAACTTAACTTAAGACTAATACGTTATTATTAAGGTCATTAAGGAGACAAAAAGGGTTGTGCTACAAAATAACAGATTTTCAAAGGGGTTTGAAACTTTTTGTGTGGACGCTGGCATATCGACCCGCCGCCATTTTGTTTTTTTTTTTCGAAATCGCGGCGCACGATGAAAGTGGTGTGTATGGATAGAGGACACATAAACGAACAAAAAATGTCTGATAACATGGTACCCTAAAGCGTCACGTTGCCGAAATATTTGGAGGTAAAGATTGACTATTGGGTACAACGACGATCACGAAAAATAGACTTAGAATTGT
>NJDC01000411.1:10402-73690 GCA_002245475.1 Calephelis virginiensis
TTAACTAAAAGTCATTGATTCGCCTGTACTATGGTCAAGAGTACCAAAAATGAAAACTCGATCCCATGTTCCAATATTCCATGAATCGAGCTACAAGAGTAACCCTACAGGTCGAACTTCGTACCGCCTTAATTTAGAGATATATTGACAGCAACGTCACCTATAGGGTCCGATAGTGTTTTCGAAGCATTCAGCAACAATTAACGTAGGTACCTAAAAAAATATTAAAAAATCGTACCCGGGAACTCACCATAAATAATTTCAAAAACATCGCTTTAGCCATGTAGAAGGTGTTGGGTAACAAATATGTACAGATATGTATGAATTAAAGGTAGTAAACCAATACGTTACTACCTAGGTACTGCAAGTTACCTACTCTAGTTGGTCGTTGTTGTTTGATCGGAACGTTAGACCTTATGTGCTAAGCTATAGACTAATCTGGATTAGTTGGTATCATGGTAAAGATGGCGATTTTTAATTGGCAGTATGTTATTTTGGAGAAGGACCTACTGATGGAGTTTAGTTTGTGCGAAACCTTATATGCTAAGCTATAGACTAACCTGGTTTAGTTGTTACCATGGTAAAGATGTCAGTTTTCATATTAAAATAAAGAAACACTGACTTGTACTGTTTTACGTATCACTTATAATTTATTATTTTATAAATAACTTACCGGTTTCGCTTATCTAATATATATAAATCTCGTGACACAATGTTTGTCCTCAATGGACTCCTAAACTACTTAATTGATTTCAATCAAATTTACACACCGTGTGCAGTTTGACCTAACTTGAAAGATAGGATAGCCTACATCTCAATTTATCGCGGGCGAAGCCGCGGGTAACAGCTAGTATATTATATTTTTTAAGGAACTCAAAAAAGATGTAAAATATCAAATATATTAGATGTCAAAATTAATGGTATGTTCATACAAAATATGTAATTTGGAAGAATTAAAATATAAGTAATAGAAGGACCTAGTAATGGGGTTTAGTCTAGTTTGTGCGAACAGAATAAGTACTTACTGTGATGTATGTATATAAGAGGGTACAAGCAAACATATACACCATTTCGGAGGGTAGCCCGGGCGGCACCCTTCGCCATTAAACCTGCTATAGTGAAAGGACGTTGTTTCTTTGCATTATCCTATTGTCGCTAAATAACTGCTCTCTGGATACAAACTTAACACTTACCACTCGTAAAGCTGTGAGATGACTTACTTTTTTTTGTAAAGTTTTTTTTTAACAAGTTTTTATGTAATGTTAGTTATTTAACGACAGCAAATGCGCAGACGTATTTCCTAATTGTGAAAATTTAACGTCGCCCATAAACACCAAATATGTTAACGCTTGTGTTGTTAATTTAAAGATGGCTATCCTTATCTCGAAACCAGATCCCTACAACGTCACAGCATAGGTTAAGGTAAGTACAGTAAACAAATTAAATATTTTTGCAGTACTTCTAAAGTAGGTACGGTTGTGAGACTTTTGCGTACTATGGGTACTATCGTACACAAGACTCGCTAATATACGAAATGCAAGCATACTTATTACTTAGAATTTTAAAGGTACACCGCCTGAATCTAAGTAAATAAAGAAGCGAAATCCCCCCAACAGCGGTTAGCACTGAAAAGAGAGTAGGTAGGTCGTGGTACCAATCCGGTGGGTTGTAAGACTATCGCCTTCGTTAGTGCAAGCCACGTTAGCCCTTGGTTACACGCGATAAAAAGACGAAAAAAGATATTTTAGTGTTGTTATTTTATACACATATGAATTTATGGCCCATAATTCACACGCTGACCTTGACCGACTATCTTTGATCGAATAATATATCAACTGTACTAATTACCTAAATATATTTTTATTATCTCAAAAATAGGAGACATCCAGGCATAGAACTTTGGCGTCCAAATGGGCCCTTTTGAAGTACATATGAGATTTCATATTTTTTTACGTGGAACCGTCATCTTTTTTAGAGTGAATTAGGTCAATTACTTTGCCACTAAAATAACTGTTAAAAACCACCTGTTTACTTTTCAATTCAAAGCTATTTGTTTGTGTTATTTTTGGACAGAAAAGACAAAAAGTCGAATAATAACACGTTTTTTGTAATAAGTAACTTATTTAATTATGTATTGCATATCCATAAAATACATAAATTACTCGTAGTTAAAGCCGTTGTTTCCAATTTAACACACTTCTTTGTTATTTATGTGTCTTGATGTTGTTATTATTTTCATATTGATATAATGCTTATAAACAATCAACTATATAAGTGTCTATAATAGCAAGCAAGTTTGAGCAGCGGTGGGGCTATCTGCACTTAACTTTTTGGTTTAAAGTGAAAGTGCGCGACGTGGTGGACGAAGAACTCGCACAGAGGATTCCGCGGTCGCGGCCGACAGCGACAGTCGGCCAGCGATTTGTTAGCGGACTTATCTAAATAATGTCATTGAATAGTTGCCCTTAAATACAGAAACCGCGACGGTTTGACATGCCGCATTAGTACGGATCGTCAAAATTTAATCTGTTTGGAACTCTAACAATGTGCCCATGGCGGACTGTGGCTGTATTATTTGTGCTCGTAATATATATTTATGAAGCTAAAACAATAAACCCAGGGGATATCTATACCGAGAATCATGTAAGTAAAATATATATATTCTAGTGTTATCGCACGAGCCTCTGGTACATTGACATTGTCCACTTTTACTTTCAGTTCAATGAATTCACTATCATTGTAATGTTTACGTTGTTTACGACAGATAAAAAATTGTTATTTGCATCAAATTGACATGACATGTTACATTGTAATTACGTTTTTAAGATTGTTGCCAATTTTAAAATAAAAAAAACTACTCTTAGCTCAAAAATGCGCCTGAAATTATTTTTAATTGTTATAATTAGTAATTTATTCGTTAAAAAGGATATGCTATCATTAGAAAAGGATAAAGTTTTTCTAAAGACGATGATTGAATAAGTAATCATTTAAATGCAGTCAAATTTAAAAAACGACTTCAATTTCAATCCTTTTGTCGATATAACGGGGACTAGGGTCATCAGATTTTGGTGACAATGAAACCACTCCCAAAGTACGCCCTTTGAAATAAAAAAGAATATTTTTTTTAATTCGGGTAACCAATTACAAAGAAATCGATTTAAATTCATTAGAAAATTAACCTACTTTTTTCGAGTTGATTGAAAAAATGACGTGTTCCTTTTAACCGTAAACTTACTTTTGCTCGAGGCCTAACATCCCGGCCTCAGGTTGGCAACGCACCGTTATCACCTTTGGTGTCATTAGGCGGCGTGAGTTTCTTACCATCAGGAAATCCGTCTGCTTGTTTGCCTTCCAATATCATAAAAAAAAAGTAACGCATTGAGATGCTGAAATTACATATCCTTACTAATATCATTGTAGCAAAAGTGTGTATGGATGTTCTATCTTCATGTCAAAACGTATCATCCCGATATCCATTTCCACGGCAGGAATAATAACTTAATAAAGCGGACAAAGCCAAGGCCAATATCTAGAACATAATATGCACTTATATTTCATACAAGTATTTGTTACTAGCTGTTTGCCCGCGACTTATAACTGTTATAGTCCTTTAAAAGCTCGGTGAAGTTGCAAAAAATCGCGAGATTAGCAAAAAATTAGTCATTCCAAAAAAATAGTCCTTTAAAGGTTGAGTTTTAAAAACAAGTTAGACTATGTTTTGAGCTCGGATCTTTAGCTATATGCTTTTAAAACTTTATCAAAATCGATTTAGCGGTTTAGCCATAAAAGAGCAACAGACAGGTAGACTTTCACATTTATAATATTGGTATGGATTAATAGTAGCTAAACATAGTGCCAAAGAGATAATAAGTAGATCCTAGGGTTTTAGTTGTATAAGTTATGAATTTATGTTCTACAAATTAACGCTTGTTAATGATTTTACGATCGCCTGAATTCCTGGATATGCCTTGGAAACTATTATGCGTAATATTTAATACATTCATATCTTCACGCCACGACCTTTATGGCAGAGATTATCGAGTGCACAATGTCACAATCCTTAAGGGCCTGCCTGCCCTCTACATTCGTTACCCTATTATACAGTACTACTATTTAAATTATGCGCTTCGGCTTTACACTTTTTACACTTTATACTTTTATTTTTAAATTGGCTGACCTAATCTAAATTTAAGCGAATTAATTAATTATGTAATAACAACTCTATATAGATATCTTTGAAATACATTCGGATTTCCGAAGCTTGACAAATATAGACGAAGCTCATATTTTAAATAGTACTACTAGGTGACCTTAATTAATAGGTGATTTTCTAACTTCTTTGTTACACTATTACTTACACTATGACAGTGGCGGAATCTGACATATCCATTACTGATATGGAGGTGGCTTTGAACCGGACGAGTTGTCGTAAAACTATCACAAAGTCCAAGTCACAGTGTTAGTGTCATACGATTTGATGTTTACCTCTTAAGTACGTGCTGTCTGGTAGAAACGGTGGCTTGTCTTCTTTAAGGAGACAAGCATAGTGACAAAAATGTGTTTTTTTAACGCCTACGCCATCATTTCTTCTACATCAGCAGTAGGTCTCTAAGCAAAATCCGCTACGTCATGTTTATTAACATTTTATTTTTTTGTTTATAAACCTGTCTGTATGGACGTCTTAACGCTTTTTTGACGATATTAAGTTAAAGTAGCTTTCCCTTAAATTCGCATCTTGTTAAATATTTAGCTGCAGCCAGTAGCTTCGCTTTAATGCTGAAGTTCCTTATTGTCTTTTACGCGGTAACTCCCTTAAGATACCCCGATATCTAGTGTAAGAAAATATTTCGGGATAGGAAAATGATTAGGTCCTTCTGGTCATAAGAGCACACACCAAGTACCACGAGTATATAGATTAATTTTATAACTGACGGGAATATCGAAGTCAGCTACCTACTTTTCTAAGTTTTTTTTTATCTGAAGAATTTCCGGAAGTGGTTTTCTAACGTTGTCAAAAATTGTCTGTATGCTTATGTACTCCAAATTTCAGCACGATCCTCGTTTCTTGCGAAACACGATGCTTGCACGATTCGTTCTTGGGCCAACGTACAGACTTTTAAATAGACTTCCCGTATATATGAAAAAACTTCTATTTACTTAATATGGGTTATATTAAAATTATATGAAATAAGTAGGTTATTATACCGTTACTGACTATTAAGCAGATAAGAATGCTAGGGATTAACTGCTCTTCATACTAATCTCTCATAAACATAATGTATAATGAATACATGTTTTAATAATTGCGTGCATTATGTAAAATGAGGAAAAAGACAAGCTCGTTGAGGTTTGTCGACGGATCTTCTCAGTGTGTAGCTGCGTTCCGATCTAGTGTGAAGTAAACGATTTTTAGTCTATCTGTTTTTTTTTGGGGACACCAAAAATTGTAATGGTGCGCAGATACCTAACCTGAAACTGGGGTCTAAAGCTTCTGCACTTATAAGTAAACTTAACAAATACTTGACCGTTTAAACCAAAACACAACAGGCGAACACTAATGTTTTGACGGCAGATTTATGTTATAAATGGTAATATAAATCATATGAGTCAGAGTAAATGTTATTTAAAATCACAGTGCTAGTGACATAAATCAACTTTTACCTATCACTAGCCTACCACTCTTTATTAAAAACAGCAACATTTAACGTACAGTAAAATGGGGTTATTTGGGAAACATGGGGCTATTTGAAAAAAAAAAACTAAATTGTATCCTTATTTTTTTAATAAAACTGAACGCAACCATAGCGAGCTTTCGAAATATTGTCACAGCGCTAGTGTTGATTTCAAATTAACCAATCAGAAAAGTTCTAACGATGCTATGACAGCAGTAAACGGTTTTTTACAAAAAGAAGTATTTTAGTGCAAAATCGAGAGCTGCAAACTTTTAGAAGTGTAACATTTTTCATAGACTTATGAAAACAATCGTTTTCATAAGTTTATAATTTTTTTTTAATATTTTCTACTTTATTAATCAGAAATAACATTTTAAATAGCAACAATAAATTTGTGTTATGGTGAATTATTGAACATGGGGCTTATTGGAACGCAAAATGGGGTTATTTGGTTACTACTAAATAGCTCCTTTTCTAAATAACCCCTTAATTATTTAGTTTACAAGAACTGAATTATATTTAGTTTTTACTGTGATCACACTTCTACTGCATTTCCAAATACATCAGGCTATTTCAAATCTATATACCTGTTTTCCAGTACAAATCCAGTTGATTTTAAATAGCCCCACCTTATGGGTTATTTGGAAAGTTTTAATTTTTAAAAAAAAAAAACACAATTGCATTACTTGTCATCACACAATCCTTTATATTTTGTATGAGTATAAGCAATATTATGACCGGTTGATAATTATAGTGACTTGTCCCGTGTTGGTCCGGGCTCCCTTGTAGAATAGACCATCTTCCTTCCTTGCCAGGCAGCTCGTAAAAGGCGAGCATAGGCTCACCGTCACCAACACCGTGACATCTGACTAGTTGGTAGAGTTTAGCAGCGACTCTTCCGGATTGGTACCACCGCCTTACCTATTCCTGCCGCCATAACCTCATGACGTGTTCCGGTTCGGAGGGTAAGGTAGCCGGAAAACTTACTTTTGCTCGAGGCCTAACATCCCGGCCTCAGGTTGGCAACGCACCATTACCACCTTTGTTGTCTCTAGGCGGCGTGAATTTCTTAACATCAGGAAATTCGTCTGCTTGTTTGCCTTCCAATATCATATAAAAAAAATAAAGTAATAATACAAGAGTTTATAAAATTACAGCCATTTTATGTGACTTTTTCTGCTAAATAGCCCCACTTTACGGTAGACTAATATCCAACAATATATTTTAAATAAACATCAGCTCTCCTTGGGGAACCCGTGTAGATATTAAGTTAACAAGTGGCCTACGTCACTATCCAGACTTCTGACACCTTTTCCATTACACATTAAAATTATACTTTCAAAAAAGTTTCCTTGCGACGTGAAAGAAAAAAAAACAAAAAAAAAATCATCGACGTAAAAGAGAGATGAATAAACATACCTACTTTCGTATAGGTAATAATACTAGTCTTATTTACGTAATGAGTACTGACCCTTAGTACAAATAAAGTCGCGGCGAAGAAGGCACGAGGTATTTCCCTCGTAATTAAAACCGCCTATTAATATTTGCTTGATTTACAAAGTAATACACGTTCCGGACATGGACTACTTTCGCCGGTTGCGTCATGTTACGCAATTCCGTAATTTTGTGCGTTTACAAAAGAGAAGCAGTTTCGGGAATCCCATATTCAGATTCAATTAACATAATACTAAGGCTAGCAAAGTATTAAATTGCCAAATTCTTAATATTCTAACCTTGGTCTTGTTTGTTTTGTAAGATATGTAAAGATTAATCGAAGAATGTGGCGATTCGATTAGCAACAAAGTGAATAATTTACACGTGATTGCCAACTATACAAATAATAATTTAATACTTACATAATTATCAAATTAAATAAAAATGAAATCGAAATAAAAAGAAAATAAATTATTTATTAATATTTGTATAGTTGGCCAACACATGCAAATTATTCATTTTGTTACCAATATTTATTGTAATGTTCGAGACCGGATCAATTTAGCTAATAAATATTATTTGATAAATTCGTTAAGCCACAGGAAAGGTTCTTATGGAGAAACAACTAGGAAAGTTGCAAGGCAAGTAGGGAAAATAGTCTTAAATAAGATGTTTCTCATGTTAACTTAAGTAATTGTATAAAATATTTTTATTGATAGGTATTTGATTTTATGTAATCTGTGTTGTTTATGATCTACGTCATTCCGTATTTATGTAGACTTTTTGAGTGCAAACTAAAATTATATTGCTGACTTTTTGTAAGTTTGATTGTAAATACTAGGTACATAATAAATAGTTCATTCATTTATTGTCGGCGGTCCGTTGTTGGACTTGACTTTGTAAGGTCCAGGATTCGATTCCCGGATCAAGCTAAAAAAAATGTATTTTTTCAATTTTATCTATAATAAAATTTATATAGTATAATTCTTGCCCGGGATTTAGTATGAGCCCGGTTGGCGATATATACCTATTTAAACACCTAAACTAAGATATTGACGCATGCAAGTTCATAACACACACACCTGTTAATTAGTACCTGTCGATAATCTAACCCTCAGTATCATCGGTTGGCTATGTTAAAAGGAGGCACGTTTTAGATAGATTTAATTGTATCCAATTTTATGGTTTACATCAAGCTACAGTTAGGCTCTATTAGATAGTCTAATTTCCTTTGAAAGTGTTTATTTTGCGTGTCACCTTTTGTGCTAACGGGATTTAAACTTACACTTTTGACGGACAAAATCAATCTATATTACTGGCAATATGTTGAGATCTGGCAGTCACGCGTATTTTTTTTGTTTCACAATAATGTTATCGTGTTGTCGACGTGATATCCGTTTTTGTATTCTCAAATATCTTCCTATTATTCCATACGGTTAATTTCAATATCTTATCTACAGGTAGGCAGACACTGGAGTGTTGTTTTTAAGGTATTTTTGTAAATTGTTAAAAAATAACAGCGGTTGGCTCGTGATGGATCTATAGTAGATCTACCTCTTGGGCTTACCTGAGTTTTGTTGCTAAGATGTTTTTCATTAATTTTTCAAAAATAACATCGGTTGCCTGTTTACTGATCTGTAGTAATCCCATCTAGTCTTAGATAGGTCATTGCAATCGACCGTTAAACTTCAGTTGGTAGTAACTAGAGCACAGTACAGCTACATTAACAAAAATTTCATTACTTATTTAACAATAAAACTTTGGATATTTTTAATCAAAACATCAAGATAGTATTAAATTGAGTTTTGTAAATTTACTAATTCTTATTGTAAGTTATATTACGAATTGTTAGTGTAAATTTACAATTCCTAAAAATTACAACACATACTTTTTTTTAAATGAACTAATTTCATATATTCACATACCTATATATAGATTTCTGTGATATGTAAGTGTGTTTAAATTTGGTACTAGCAATCTCTGATTTGTAACTTTACTCGCGGTCCGTTTTGTAAGGTAATTTTAAGTTTACTAGAATGTACACTGTAACTGTTTTATTTATTTTCTACTTGCTGTCTTACCAAAACTTTCTCGGTACAATAGTATCGATTTTTATGCAAACTTTCATGCCCCATCACAGTCATTTGTGGGTTGACTTTTAAAAAAAATAGTAAGTTTTTGAAACTCGATTCATTAGCTATATGCATATCAAATTTCATTTAAATTGGTTCTGGGGCTTAGCCGTGAGAGAGCATAGACAGAATTTCGTATTTATAAGTATGGATTATCCATTAAATACTTTATCTGCTTTTAATTAACTTTACCAAATACGTAACAGCCGTGGTACAGATGCACATTTTGCTATCTTCCCGCTAATTAAGAAAATAACAACGGTAAGGCTAGACTTGGTGAAAGATATAAAGTTTACTGTGGAAAGGTTTATCTGTTTGTCTTCGTTTACCGTTACCGTAAGTTTACCGTTAGTCAAATCGTTCATTTGTGGTTTTTTTATTATTTTTATTAGATCATATCATGGTCTTCAATAAAAAAAACTTTATTTCGATTATTATTTGTTATAGTTTTAAAAAGTTGAATTCTATGTTTGAAAAACCTTTTAATCTTTAAGCTGTTATTCGGATTTCTTGATAATTATAAATTTATTTTTAATACACCAATCGAAGAAGGTAATGGTGCTAGGCTAAACTGATATTGGTTAGCCTTTTGCATGATTAGGTTCAACATCTAACCCCTTAAACACGGAATATAGCGGAAAGGAGCAAAACAGGTGACAGGAATAGGCTTATTCGTTTCTCTTTACAAGCGAACCATGATGCAAGACTGAAGAGATGATAAGCTTTTTGACCGGGTCTAATAAGGAGGAGGTTATTAATTCGCCAGTATCTTTTTTTGTATGTTTGTTACGCGATTGCTTTGCAATAACGAACTGTTTTTGGTGGTTCTTTTATGGGAAGGTAAATTCTTCGAAGTTGTCTAATATAAATCGTGTCGAGGTAATGAAAATGGAGTCGGTTTTTTGCAGAATTATTGCTTTTAAATTTTACCGTCTTACTGTCTATCTTTACCGTCACGTTAGATTATCGAAAAATTACCCTGATGCGACCATTTTAATTAGTGTTATTTTAAAGTCTCTGAAAGTAATTAACATAGTTTTTTTAATGCACAATGTACAAAAATAATGAGAGATGTATCATCAATTATGAGCTAATGTTATGATTTATAAATATTTTTCTAAAAATAAATGAGATTATGTAAATTAATTTCATTTTACATTTTCATTATTCATGCATTATTCGGGTTTATTACTAATTTATGTAAATGTAAAGTATTATTTAAAATAAATTTAATTTCAGTAGTAATAATTTATTATATTCTCAAATACATCTAATAATATAGGTACTTTAATACAAAATAAAAAAATAGAAATATTTAAGGTGGATTTAGTTTTAGAAATTAAATGGTTTAAAACTAAATACGACCTATTACAACTAAAATCAAATTATTAGTTTTATTAGATACAGGGCACCCACGACTAGTCGAAGACACTAAGTCCTGCTATGCCATAGGTGGCAAGCCTATTGCAATCCGGGCAACGCTATATTTATTAGGAAATTGAAAATATACATTTTCTATATTTTTTTTGTTGCCCGACCCGGGAATTGAACCGTCTCTAGAAGTCAAGTCTAAAGCCGGACCGCTAAATTACGGAGGCGATAAAAAAATACTTTTCTCTTTTCATTGAGATTTCTCTAAATCTAAAGCTTTTTTTGCGTTTAATGTCATTTTTCTTCAGTGTAAGCTACCGCGACCAGTAAAAACGGCAAGCTACCGTGACAAATTGTGAAAGGCGTGTTATTACATTTGGGAAAGTAGCTCACTTATTGACCTTCCGAATACAGAAGCTCTGCACAAAAGAAAACAATTATTCCCGGCGATTTCGCGGTAGGTTCGAACATTTATTCAATTTGCAAAATGAATAAGAGACACTTTTTTATTGCAAACGTTCTTTCTTGTCTGTCGTTTCATTCTATTTTTACTATATACCTAAGGATAGCAAAATAATTGTCGGGCTTTCCAACTAATTTGTAATACTTGGTATCACGGTTAGGTGTATTCTATTGAAGATACTTCACAGAGAACCCCTACAAAAACAATATCAGTGAAAGTGGGAGATAAGCTTTTCATCCAATTTCTGATCGATTTTGTAACACATCAAAATAAAATAAAAAAGCAATTGGTTGAAATTGTATTTTGCTATTAACTGCTTCAAGAAAATTCTAAAATTGAAAAATATTTGAGAAACGATGACTGAATTGTCAGCTTCAAAATGAAGACTAAGCAGTTATAGCGAAAAGCTTGGTTGTGCCTCTGCCTACCTCTACGGGGATATGGACGTGAAGATACTTATTACTTTTACTTATAGCGAAAAGCTAGAGCGTATTATTTTACTAGCACCGTGACCTATACTCAGTGGTAGATTTCTACGATTCACCCTCACTTACTTATATTAATGTGACCACCAATTCACGTCCCCTTTTGTTGTGTTCCAATTTAGAGGGTAACCCTGACCTCGACCTGACCTGAGCCACAATGTTTGACGAACAGTCAATGTAACCAGCGGTTGTTCATTGGTGTAACTTTATTGTTAACGTAAAGCCTATTTACCTACTATAATGCTTTCTTTTCCACATTTCCATACCAATATTATTAATACAAAAGTATGTTTGTTCGTACTTTTCTTAAAAATGGATGGATGTTATGGTATATCTTGTGTGTTTGAAGATAGAAGGGTGGAAAGTCGCATGGACTACGTTTCATTGAGATATCTAGATGTGTTTCCATGGAAGAGCTAAATAAGTAAAACGTAGACGTAGTCATGGACAACTTCTAGTGTATAATAAATTGGTATCTTCACTCATATATTTCCGAAGAGGGCAGAGGTCCCTTACTGTGATAGGTGACAAACTTGTCGTCAACCGAGCGCGTACCGGGGCGACATTGTTTTATTAAAAAAAAATTTGAGTAGTCCGACCTGAAAATCGAACCCGAGATCTCATATAGTCGATGCCAACACCGGGCAACAAGAACACCTAAACTGTACAATATGACAATAAGAAGAAAACAAAAGAACAGATCAAATCTTCTTTTACGACCAGTTTCAATAACCTGTGACAAGGGTGTTGGTCTGGTCCGCTGAGTAGAGAAGACCATCTGCCTCTCTGCAGGGCAGTTCGTAATAGGCAAGCACAGGTTATAATATTTTGTACAGGTTATACCAACAAGATCACTGGTGGTAGAGATGGGTGCAGCAACTTACCTATTCTTGTGAGGTTTCGGTTTGGAGGGAGGGCCAGTATACTTCAATTATAGGAGTTCCATTCTAGCCTCAGATATATGCCACGATTGTATCATCAGGAGACCCGTGTGCTTGTTCGCTGACCTCTAACATAAAAAAGTAGGCCTATTGCTATCTGTAGATAGGTTATTGTAACCGGCCGTTACTCTTTTTACGACTGAAAATGATTTGAAGCAAATAATCAATGTCAAGGCAACTGTGCTGAAAAGTCAATAAAAGTCCACGACCTAGATCGTGATCTAATAATTCATGACCGATTTATTTCAGAAAAATTAATGCCACACCCTTGAATTTGAATTTATAAACTAAAAAAAAAGTAAATTTATTAATTAATCGCCTCAGTGGTCTAGGAGTCCGGTATTGACCCCCAAGTCCTGGGTTAGATTTCTGGGTCAGGCATCAATAAAAGTATGTACGCACAGCTTATCGCCTCTGTAGTCTAGCGGCCCGGGTGTTGGACTTAACTGCAAAAGGTCCCGGGTTCGAATCCCGGGTCGGCCAACACAAATAAAATTGGATTTTTTCAATTTTCTAATAAAAAAAAATGTTGGTCGGGATTGGAAATGTGCCCGGCTGGCGATAGGCTTGCCACCTATAACATTGTGGGACTTAGTGTCTTCGGCTAGTCGTGGGTGCCTTGGTTGTACCTCTGCCTACCTCTTCGGGGATATGGGCGTGAAGATACTTTTTTTTACGCACAGCTTACTAACGGCGGGACCGATTTGGTTAATTTTGGCTTTGAGTTATTTGTAGAAGTCCAGGAAATGTTATACAGATAATAAAATGGAAAAAAACTGCGAGGAAACTAGGAAAAACAACATTTAAATTTTTCTATATCAACGAAGACACCGGGAGTGCCAGTTTTTTAGTAAAAACAACTTTTCCCACAATTAAACATCCGTTTTGGCGATATCTAACTAGGAATTGTTGTGAGCGGTCCGATTGTATGTATGTAGACCTGTCCTTACTTTTTCTCTATTATTTTTATGGACAATTTTAACAGACAATGTACCTTACGCATTTAATAGGATAAAGAATTATTATTTATTTTCTAAAACAGCTTTGTATTTTTTATTGCATTATGTGAAAAACATGGAATATGGTTACTGTAGTTCAATCATTGAAATAGACGTTTACCGTCGAAGAATTTAATTTCTATCTTTTTAAGATGTAAAATGTCACATCACATGATGTGATATAGTCACATCATTTTTATTTATCTTG
Source organism: Calephelis virginiensis (assembly GCA_002245475.1). Taxonomy (NCBI): domain Eukaryota; kingdom Metazoa; phylum Arthropoda; class Insecta; order Lepidoptera; family Riodinidae; genus Calephelis; species Calephelis virginiensis. The sequence goes on from NJDC01000411.1 coordinate 24,107, forward strand.
TAATTTTAGTTAGTTTACTTAAATGTATAAAAAGCATAAAATTATGTTTTACGTCGTGTTACAAATCTTTGTTATTGACAATCTTTCTTTATTATATTACGCATCTATTATATATACAAACCTTCTCCTTAAATCATTATGCCTAACAATAAAAAACGCATTAAAATAGGGTTTTATAGCTTGAAAGATCTACTTGAACACACGGTGGGAAGCGATATTGTTTTACACTAGAGAAAGATAAATAGTTATTGCTTTAATGTCAGCATTAATTTACAAAAATGTTTTAGCAAATTCACTATTTTCATGCTTATATCCTCTGTGAGTAATATTGTTCTGTGCTTATCTCCTATAAGCGGCGCCAAACGTGCTTCATAATAGGTCGTTATGTCAGTTTGAAGTTATACAACTTGTATTTTGGAAATTAAGCAAGTAGGTTGCATTAATATTAATATACACCAGTTAGTTTACGCAAGATGAAGATGACGTATCTATCTTAAATGAGATGGATATATTCATCTCAATATTTATTAAAATATGGAAACAAAAAATGTAGCGTTGTAAATTGTTACTCAGGGTTTAATTTCCTAATCATATAACGAACACAAAAGGCTAAACCTTAACTCTTAATTTTTGACCCTAATGATGCCGTAAAAAGCGTAACCCTTAGGCTATTTCAAAAAATAACTTCATATTATTATAGTGTCCTGTACTGTATAAGTATTACACGGAGAAATATTATTCTAATAAACTTACCTGTTTTGTTTTTCTGGGTTATCAACGTGATGATATACCCATGTAAAAACCGTAACACTAAAAATAAAAGAAATATGACAAACCCCACAAAACCTACTTGTAATGTGGATAAGAACCATCTCGATCTATCAACTTTCAAACAAAAATCCTCCAAAATCGGGCCGTCCTTTTGAAAGTTATTCGCACACACAGACACGTCAAACTTTTAAAAAGAGAGATCTTTTTTCCGTCATCGGTTGAAATAGTTTGAAAAATAAAAGAAAAGTAAAGAGTGATAAAAATGATGTAAAAATACACTTAAAAAACATAACTCAAATAAAAACTACCAATGGTGAAAGTTGTTAAAAAATATAGAGCAAACCTTCGCAACCTTAGCCTCATTGATATTATGTCATAACTGGTTATTCAATGTATCTGTGACATCTATGCATTATCGAATATATTATTACGTATGGATAAGTAATACAAGGGAAAGTGTATATTACATATTCGGCGTCTCGCGGCTGTTGGCATGCGGTTATCTGGCACGTTGTATTTATATGAACTTATAAAACAAACAAGAAATCTTTTGTCGTCTTTTGAATAAATCCAGATAGAAAAAGAGTCATACATTTGATGTGTGTGTGTCTGTGGCATCACAATTTTTTGAATAGACCGATTTCAAGGCGGGTTTTTTGTTTAAAAGCTGAAGTGATTGAGATGGTGCTTAGCTACAATACATCTAGGTGTTGTTAGTTTTGATAATCTGTGTTAAAGCTCACAGTAGATAAATAAATAAATTAAGCAATTTACAAATAATACAAATTTATTATAACCAGAAAGTAAGCTAATTAATGACCTATTTTACATACGCTCGCCTCTTACGTGCTGCCTGGCAGAAACAGATGGTCTATTCTACTCAGCGGACCCGGACCAACACGGGGTAAAAAGATAAAATACGAGTGGTGGCGTGGGTGGCAGATTGTCGCAAAAACAAAAACAAAAGAAAAAACAAAAACAAAAGAAAAAAAAACAAAAATATGACAGAAGTGCGGAACGCGTTTGAGATTGTGAAAGCAACATTGACATTTGCAACCAATTATCTTGGATCATTGCGCAACTACGCATGCGCGCGCGTCGAACGCTAAACCAAGAAAGTAAAGACTTCACGCGGCTTTAAACACAAAACAAAAGTTATATAAGTAATTCCGCCGGAACAACTTATTTCTATGATGTAATGAATTAATTCTGTGTTTCTATGTTAAGTGGCCAAATTACATAATACGAGTAAATTACAATGTCGCTCATGAATGATTATTTTGATATCGTAATCAATTCTTACAATGCATACCAAATTAAAATCTTAAGTAGATTTTAGAAGAACAGATCAACTTGTTATATATACAAAAGTGCCTTAAAACCGTATCTCCCAAGAAATTGGCAGAGACACATCCAGGGCATCTGCGACTAACCGAAGGCACTAAATCCCACAATGTGATAGGTGACAAGCCTATCGCCAAACAGACACACAACCAATCCCGAGCAACATTTTTTGTTTAGAAAATTGAAATAGAGTTAGAAAACTCATTTTCTTTTTGTCGTCCGATCTGGGATTTCACGAAATCAAGTCTAATGACGGAACGCTACACCACAGAGGCGAATATCTGTATATTAATAGGTGGTGCCAAAACTTTGGACCCCTTTCTACGAGGAGAATAAAATGTGGCACACTTATAGTTTATGTGTAGGAGAAGTGTAGAACGCTAATATTTTTCAATAATCAACACATATTATAAAACAAAGTCCCACGCCGCGTCTGTCTGTCTGTTCGCGATTTACTCGAAAAGTACTGAACGGTTTTTCATTCGGTTTTCAACAATAGATAATATAATTCTTGAGGAAGGTTTTAGTGTATAGTAAGTTTATGTGGCGGTTCAGTTGTGGGACTCGACTGCATGAGGCCCGGGTTCGAATCCCGGGTCGGGCAACAAAAAGAAAATTGGGTTTTACCAATTTTCTAATAAAAAAAAATGTTGCTCGGGATAGGATATGTGCCCGGTTGGCGATAGGCTTGCCACCTATCACATTGTGGGACTTAGTGTCTTCGTCTAGTCGTGGGTGCCCTGGTTGTGCCTCTGCCTACCTCTTCGGGGATATGGGCGTGAAGATACTTTTTTTTTAAGTTTATGCTTTGTACAAACCAACGATATTAGTTCAATATGTCGAAAAAAAATAAGCCGATCGGGAGCTTTCCTCGAAAACGCTGCCAAAACCTTTTGAGTTTTAACAAAACAATGTATGGTGGGATTTTTCCTCTTCGATAGATCTCAAAAAAAGTCAGCGGTGGTATATGTCTATCTTTAAAGAATAACCCACAATAACCATTTTTTGCGTTTACTTAAAACAGTAAAATGAAGAGTTACTTTAGAACATATTTTTAACAATACGGTATTAACCCTTAAAAGTTAGAAAACAAAGTAGTTGGACTTGAGAAATGAAGATGCCGTTCGTATCAACAACATATTAAAATTTATTGTCGTCGAATTTCGACCAATGGGCGACCACTGGACGACTGGTATATATGAATATATCAACTAATTACCCATCAAACAGCTGGTAAGAGCCTAGTGTAATTTTTGTCACAATAACCGTGACTGCAATGGTTCCGTTCTACAGGAGTCACTGATTTTTACCAGGTATCTCTACATGACATCAGTGCTCCTTGCTGTTGTTTTCCAGGTTGTATGGGTAGCCAATAAATCTGCTAATGCAAGGAAGCAAATACTAACAAATGTTCAAAAAAAACTATTGTCATCTTAGTTACCTATTTCTTAAAGACATTCTAGAGTGCTGCAAACATACCTTCCAGCAAAGGTAACCTTGAAAACTATCTGTCTTATCACAAGAAATATAGATGCCTGTTTAACTAAAAACTGTCTAAAATTTAGATCCAACTAATAACATGGTACACCTGTAAGACGTAGCAGCATATTATTGGTTGTAGAATATGTTTTAGACAGAGTTTAGTAAAACATATGTTCAACAAGTGTTTAATTTTTTTGAAGTAAGACGGTTTGTAAATCTTCCGATTATTATTTATAAATTTGGATTAAATCTACGCTCTAGACTGAAGGTAACCAATGTTTACAGCCATCTAGAATCCCTATTAATGTCTTATTTGACTTCCTTATACATATTATAATGAATGAATGAATAATTACATATTAATCATCACAAATAGGTATGTACATAAAAAATACATACACAAATGTTTATTATTTTCTCATTTAAACAACAGAAACCAGAAACAATCTCAACTTTTTTTGAATCTCAGCAATTAAAAAATAATAGTTATATTCAGTTGACTTATGTATACGCCTCTTTGGTATTGCCGATTATTTCCAGCAAATTTTAAATAAAGGGCTTTCTATTTTCAGGTTTCTCCTAGAAACAGAACGCAGCGGTTTCTTTTCGATGTCATTTTTGGTTTCGAGGTGCCAAGTTTTGATGGGCAGAGTGTCGAAGAAGAAGAAGAAGACATTAGCACGGCTAAAAATTGCTCATGTGGTAAGCTATATTTACTATTATTTTATAGGTAACCATAAGTACACTGAAATTCTTATAATTTAAAGTTCTTAGTATTATAAAGTTTTAGTATTAAATAGGATGATCTTTGATACAAAATATAGGAATTTTCAAAGAGCAAAAACATAACAAAGTCAAGGGAAATTTGAAGTCAAGGGTATGCTGTAGCTCATTATGAATGTATTTAGACAAAACTGCTGCTAGATTTTAAAAGCTATAGCTGTACTGTTTTGCAAGTTGCCAGTACATGATTAGCACAATCAGTGCCATAAAATATCAGTCAATTTAATGTTTTAAATTAATATTACAACTCGATAAATAAATTATGGCATTGACTGTACCAATCAAGCTAAATTTGAAGTCTTAAAAGTTTATGTATCAAGTCACAAGTGTGCGAAACTGATCACAACCATTAAAAGTCATATTATTATGTCTTTTGTTATTGAATTACGAGATAAAAAACGCTCAGGTATTTTGGGTCTTGTTTTCGTTGTTTGAATCTTAGATTAGATTAAAACTTGTGCTAGACTATTAGCTAAAATTTTCTTTTTCTATTTATAACTGTTCTTTTAATCCACGTTCTAGAATGCGGCAGAGCAAATCCGCTACCTAGAAGAATGGGTAAGTGGAAAGGTAATGAGTGTAGATTTTTTTTACTACTTTCTTTCACCTTTATATTATTTTGCACCAAGGAACTAATAAAAATATTATTTTATTATATGACATCTACCTGTTGTTTTATATCTGCCTGCTATACAAATAATAATAATAAAATAAGTGCATTAAAATATTTTAACAACATTTTCAGGATAAAAAGTTTTACCCTCGTTTTTTTATTAAAAAACAAATACTAAAGTAAGAGTAAAATCATGTTGATATTATAGTCTATATAATCGTATAACAAAGACTATAGTACCAGGTTGGACATTGGAATATTTTAGTCTATGTTTGATAATAAGTTGGTTAAAGTATTAATATTTGTTTCGAATTTTTTATACAGGATTACTTGGAAAGGACTGGCCAAATATTAATGTAATAAAGGTTTAAATGGTAATAAATTTTAAATATTATTGCCAAATTGTAATATTTACTCTTATAAACATTCATTTGAAACAGTCCGCAAAAGCGTTTTATTTATTGTCACGCTGCAGTTGTTGACGTCGTACCTAGTACGAGTCAAGACGTCATCAGCCTGCGAATGCGACTGCGATCAGTGGAAACTAGTTTTATGCTTTGTTTACATTATAACTATTCCTTGTATACGATTTTTTTTTTAAATTTTTAGTTTTTTCGTAGATCAAAAGTGCTATCGATTCTGAACGGTTCTCAAAATTTGGCTGGTGCTTTAGATGTAACCATCTACATTAATATTTACAACTTTACCTAAACTATAATGAAAATTTGGAATTAAGTTAGGGTTTATTTTACGTGTTCTAATTGTATTAACCAAATTAATAGATTTGTAAAAAAGGCGGACTTAACATCTAAATGCATTCTCCAGAGTCAACATTTGTGCCAACAGAGATTGTAGTATGCAGGTGTCAAACTTGTAATAGTAATGATTTAGTAGGTTATAAATTCTTATCCCATGAAAATAAAAAAAACAAAATATACCTTATCTCTCCAAATACAGGTTGCCACGTCAAATAAATATAAAGTTAACGTTTTTTTAATTTAAAAATTGATTTGCCTCTGGTTGCATGTTTTCGATATACGATTTTTAAACTTTCCTTCGTCAATATTTTAATTGGTTAACCCATGCCGCATTTTGTTTGATAAAATTAAAGAGATTTGTCAAATGAAAGATGAAATAAAAGATTACGTTGAGACACATTTTGTTAAACCAAATAATTATATTCTATTTACTGTTTATATAAAGAACTCAATTGGAATTTGAGCTTTTGTTTGGTTTAGTTGTACCTATATGGTCCAACAGCTAGACGGATTTACTAAAGTTTGATATATTTACTAGATATTTATTGTAAATAAAAGACTAGCTGATAGCAATATATTTATTGTAAAAAATGTTTATAGTTAATCTTAGTATTAATTTATTGGTATTTAAGAGTAGCCATATAGTAAAACTTAGTTAAAATAACATGTATAATAACACGGTATCTTAAATATTTTTGTGTTAACAAAGTAGTATTACATTTAGAAGTTTTGCTATACTCGAACTAATAATTACTGGTATTATTATTATAAGTATTTATTTTAACATGAAATAACTAGAATTATGTATTTACTAATACTTATTTTTAAGTTAAAACGATAGAGTTAAGAAATTATTGATTACCTTTATATCTTCGCGTTAAAAAAATACAAACGTCATCATTGAAAAGTCATCAACCCATTTTTTAATACTGATACCTTAGTGTAATGATCCTCTGATGGAAAGTGAAGTAGGGGTCGAAGGTGCAAGTATATTTGGCGTGAAGGTGTCTCTTGAAATACCTTATTTGGCAGACAGTTTCAGTCCTTAGCCGTTCGAATAATAAAAAAGCAAATCTTCTTTTGTTATAAGCATGGTTTTAAATAGTTTATCACGACTTATATAGCCAATGGTAGTAAATTGACTTGACCACTGAAATAACTTTAAATTATCAGTATCTTTTTTCAATGATAGTAGCTAATAGAAATAGACGTAACACGTTCAGTGATGTTAGGTTAGTATGTACGTGATTTTTCTACAGACTTTACATCTATGTATTCTTCGGATTGAAAACGTTACAAATTGACATAGTTTAACTTATCTGACTTTTCTAAAATGTTCCATCTCTTTTTTTTTGTTTCGTTAGAAAAAGATAGCAATGTGAAATAAGTGTAGTTGGTACTCAGCACAATTAAAAACATAAAAGTAAAACTTTTTATTAGTGTACGGATGACATCAATCACTTTTGGTTGATACCTTGCCATACCTCTGGAGTTTCGTCCAAGAAATGGAGCCCGTGAAGTAATTTCCAATAGTAAAGTTAGGCATATTCTCCGAATTGTATCCTGCGAGGGCCCATAACATAGCTACTTTGCGACAATGTTCAAAATTGAGCTATTTAAATTTCAGACAATTAAAAACTTTTCAACGTAATTATTCGGGTGGCTAGGTTAAAGACGTCAAATACTTTCTCAGCTTGAAAAAAATAATTGGCTGAACGACAACAAAATATATATTATCTCAATCAAATGGCTTCTACCGTTTAGGAGGAGGAGAACAAACATACATACAGAACAATTATGTATTATATTTGCGATTTGAGATGTGTATGGATGGATGGAATGGATATATTTCCTTAATAGTTAATCATTTCCGATTTATATACAAATATGGCGGAAAAACCAGTTTAAAGATGTGGAAAGACGGGATCTGTCTTCCTGTATAGTTCATTAACTCGACTTTCACGTTACAGACTGCGGCGGTGCAAACCAGGAGAATCGGATAGTGGGTGGGATTCCAGCCGGCCTTAACCGGTATCCGTGGATGGCGAGGTTGGTCTATGATGGTCAGTTTCACTGCGGAGCATCTTTGTTGACCAAGGAATACGTGCTGACAGCAGCACATTGTGTTCGAAAGTAAGTGGAACAATGGTCCGAATAATTAGAAGTAAATATAGGAAAGACGCGAATAAAGTAGGATTAGGTACTCATACGTATCTTTCGAATATTATTCAATTTTTTGTAGTATAAAAATATAAACTTTATTGTAGTCGAGTGTCGAAGAAGTATTTTTTTTTTGTAAGTTTTGGGAAGGCAAACATGATGGCGATTTTATCGCGTAAAGCAGCAAAAGAACACGTAACTTACATCTATAAATTTTAAAGAAATTGAAGTTTTAATTGTTTATTAAATTAAATATTAATTTCAAGTTTTCTATCTTTCAAATCTATAGAAATTTAACCCAAGCACAGGGCAAATGCTAAAATAAAATACGTAGCTACCTTGTTGATACGAGTGACCGGGATGTGAGGACTGATGTGCTAGTCTATTGGCCACCCTACCCGCTGGAACGGAACATCATCTATCTGCTATCTTAGATAGGTTATTGAAATTGGCCTTTGTTCAACGTTGGAAATTTGAAACTTGGTGCTTCCTATTTTTTTCTTAACATTATAGTGACGTAGGCATTAAATACCTGATAATGTACATCGTTCAACAAAGGGAAAATTATACTAAGTAGGTGTGTTTTTTGTTGATTTTGTGTTTTTTCTATCAACACAGAATACCTATTATAAAATAAGAAGCTGAACGTTTGCTAATGTTACATGTACAACGAGGATAAATTAGGTGGGTAAATTAGCGATAAAAAAGTTAAATCTGGTAAAATAATAAAAAAACACAAACGAATTAAAAATAACTTTAATTTTAAACAGTATGAAAAAGAAAACAAAAAAAATTAATAAGCACTACATATACTACATTGAATAAGAGTTCACTACATTGAAAACGTTATGTACATTAAAAATTACGTGTTTTGCATTGCATTTATTTGATTGTTTTATGTCCCTGTCCCCAAAAATAAACTATGTAGGTACTCAGTACTACTGAGTTTCCTACCAAGAGCTTAAGGCCCGTCAACAAGCACTTTTCGATAAAACTCAGCTTTCAAATTCGTTTAATGCCCATGTTTTACAGGATCTTGTTAAAATGCCGAAAAGAATACGCCTTGAATTTGGTTTTAACACACATTTTTGACAGTGTTGCCATGCTAAATAAATGAATTATAAATCACCACACATATTAAACTAAATTTTGTAATTATTCATAGTGAAAGTAAACGATAATAAGTTAGAAAAAAGAACAATAGTATAGGAACTAGGAAGTTAACCTTACGTAAGTACCTATAAACGTGTGACAAAAACAAACAAAAGTGCTCTTGTGCTTTTAAAACTTCTCATCGACGTGGGATTGTGTTGTAATCTCTCTAATTGTGTGTACAATGTACTTACACATATCTCTACATTGTAGTGATAGTGTTAACGTCCGAAACTACACACATGCTGCATAAAATTTGCATTTTACGTATTCGCACCAATATCCCCAAGGGGTAATTAGAGGTACAACCACAGCATCCGAAATTGGCCGAAGACTGTCCCAAAACCTATCCCCTACTGGGCGTATCCAATCTCTGTTACCATTGCTTTTGTTAGAAAATTAAAAAAAAAATATTTAGTGGTCTAACCCGGAATATGAATCCATAATCACCTGTAGGGTTACTCTTGAATCTTGATATCATGCGAATTGGAAGTTGGAATTGTTTATGTCGTTTTAGGTACTTTTAGACACAGTACTAGACAATTATTAACAAGACGAACTACTTTGTTTCCAAACTGTATGGTGCGCCATCTGTGATCTTTTATCGTTATCATCAATATGTTTGTTTGTGTGTGTCAAATGCATGGTAGTGTTGATAATGTTTCATTTATTGATTCAATGTACTTTATAAGCATTATTATTGAAAAATATTAGCGTTCTGCACTTCTCCTACACAGTGTACACTAAACTATAAGTGTGCAAAATTTTATGCTTCTGCGTCCGCGCAATTTTCGTAAAAAGGGGTCCAAAGTTTTGGCATCACGTATATAGATATAGATTTTGTTACAAATAAATTCAAGAAATCCGATAAAATAATTCAATGTTTTTCTTAAATTAATTATTATTTAAAAGTTAATATTTCGCCAGTATTGTGTTCAAGAGTAACTAAAATGACATACTCGATTCGATTATAAGTTATTAAATAATATTGAAGCGCCTCATATAATTTTACCGCCGTTATAAAAGTGCCGCCATGTGCTAGTCTAGAGGACATGGAAACCGATAGATTTGCACATTCGGTCTTATATTTATAGAGCCGTGTTCTTGCTGTTGTATGATAATGGAAGGAAAATAAGCAGACGGATTTCCTGATAGTAAGAAATTTGCATAAAGACACCAAAGGTGGTAATGATGCGTTGCCAACCTGAGGCCGGGATGTTAGGCCTCGAGCAAAAGTAAGTACGTTTTTAAAGTGTAAATTTTTTTAGCGGCGTTGTGCACTTTTTGTGAACTATAAAAACTGTTAAACTCTCGTGAAGACACTTAAACTGATCGGAAACTCGTAAGACGGGGGAAGAGTAAAACCTACGTATGGTGTCGCCGCATTTCATACTGTGATTTTGGCTTCGTTGGCCGGTATATTTTCAAGCTAACTTAAAGATCATTGCATTAAATGCATACTGTATTTTACCACACAAACTAAACTGATTTCCCTTACCATTTCAGAATATCAAAAATAGACAACGTAAATATTCTAGTTTTAATCTGCCAGTACTACCGGAGTGTAACCCGTTGATTTTAACGAAGACAATTGTTTTTTTCAGGTTAAAACGATCTAAAATCCGAGTGATTCTGGGTGATCACGATCAAACCATAACGACAGAGAGTGCAGCCATCATGAGAGCAGTCACCGCCATCGTACGACATAGAAGTTTCGACGCAGACTCTTACAACAATGATATTGCACTGCTAAAGCTAAGAAAACCTGTCACCTTTTCGAAGATCATCAAACCAGTCTGCTTACCACCGAACAGTAGGTATTTTTAAAAGTAAATCATACATATAGGTTGTTGTGATGAGTTTTCCACATCGAAAAAACTCAGCAAGCTTGTTTTTCGACGCCTAGCACACCGCTTTCCTGATGTTAACTCACAATTCTGATATATATATCTACGCTATAGTTGTATTTACAATAGAATCCTTTTGATTTAACGTGGGGTATACCAGCTGTTTCCCACAGCTTTGCCTACGTACATATTAAAGTTATTTAGTTTCCCCCATGGGGATACGTTCAGGAATCAGGGTATTCGGTTTAGTAGTGTCGAACTTTACCTCGAACCAACGTCGTGATATAAGTATAAGGTTTTTATATATCGTAGCTTTATTTAAGTTCAGGTCAAACTTTGCAACGCAGTTTTAAACCAGATGAACTCTACCGACAAACCTGAAATATGTATGGATTTTTTTTTCATCCAAAGTTTCAGCTACTGACATCATTGATATAAAAATGACTGACATCGATGTCGAGCGGTACAAAGTGCGACAGGTCAGCTAGTACCAAAATATATACTACTGTTTAGAAGAATAAATTAGAAAAATGTCTACATTTTAAAATTTTCTCGACTTTGGCTTACCAACTATATATTTACATTCCAGATATAGAGCCGGCAGGCAAAGAAGGGATTGTGGTGGGTTGGGGTCGCACGTCCGAGGGCGGGCAGCTGCCCTCCGTGGTGCAAGAAGTGCGAGTGCCCATCCTGTCGCTGAACCAGTGCCGCGGCATGAAATATCGGGCTTCACGGATTACTAATAACATGGTAACAATCGCCCATACTGTATAGACTCTCTGTCGCTCGTTCTGCGCTCTCGCTTGCACTTCCAGCCTCAAATGGAACGCCTCAGAGCGAGGTAACGTCGCATGACTCATGTTTTTGGTGCGTGCAGCCGGCTCCATCGAATTGTAAGACGTTGGCACGTCACAAAACATGATGTTGTGCAGCAAGCCTTAGCCCCGGCTCGTAAACTTGCATCCAACCGACACACTTGAAATAGCCTAACAGCAAGGCCACAGGACAGCGACGCATCTGTAACATCTATGGTGTATATAGAACTCTATTATCTCTTACCATTATGAGAGTCGTGTGCTTGTTTGTTGTCTTACCGCATATAAAAAGCTCTTCATGTTTCTACTCACAACCTGGTACAGGTACAGGTAGTTTAAAAACAGGTTTTCCTCGCATTGGTTCAGGCTCCTTGGCAGAATAAACTAGTTGCTTTCCTGCCAGGCAGCTCGTAAAAGGCGAGCATAGGCTTACTTTCACTAACACTGTGACATATGACTAAGTGGTAGAGTTTTGCAATGACTCGCCCGGATTGGTATCACTGCCTTACCCTTTTCGGACGCCAAAACGTCAGCGCTCGCCGCTTACGTTTTCCCGTTCGGAGGATAGAGTTATCGGTAAACTTAATTTTGCTCGAAGCCTAATATTTCCTGGATTCATGTTGGCAACGCGTCATTACCACCTTTCTTGTCTTTAGACAGCGTCTCTTACCATCAGGAAATCCTTGCGTAGTCCATAAAAAATGTCAAGTTGAAGCTAAAGACCCGTATTTATTTTTCAGCTATGTGCGGGTCGAGCATCTACAGACTCTTGCCAAGGTGATAGCGGTGGACCACTTCTCTTACAATCGGGAGACCGATATCAAATCGTAGGTATGTTTACTAACTTCGTAACTGCATTTTAATTGGCTATTAATATTATTAAGACTTAGCATTAACCGCAGACGAAATCAAACTTTCCTTTCCCTAGAGCAATTCTGATTCCATTCAATTGTGTATTTGTAGAAGTTGGTACAGTTATAGGTATTAATGATAAATGTAGAATAAAGCGTCTGCTCTTGACCTAAAGGCATACAAACTAGGTATATTGTTTATGAAAAAGAAAGCAAATAAAGACAACATTGCAGCAATCAGTTCTTCCATCTAACATATATTAAAAGACGTATATATTTTCAAATCAATGAAATACGATCTATGTCATCAAATAATAATATCTCCCATGAAATATTAATAAAATATTTATAATTATTTACTGACCACAAATTAAATTATTACCACAAATAAAATTTAAGAAAATTATTAATTTTATGAAAATATCTAACTTTTTTTTATTCTTTAAATAACGGATTAATACCTCCCTTTTAGTGTAAAAATAAAATTTGTTTTTTTTTTTCGAGAATATCAATACATGAAGATTCTTTAACATTTTATGGCTTATTTAACATGAATATACTATTGAAACATTTACTATTACACTACAATGTATAAGTGCTTTTATTTAAAAAAATTCTAAGACACAAATAAATTATTCTCATTTCATTTTATTTTCATATTAATCTAAATCGATTCTAAATCAAGCGAAAACTTCGATTCGATCGATTTTGTAATTAATATTATTTTCAGTAATCCACAAGATAGTTAATATGAGGTAGGTACTATTTAAAGTTAAAATTGCTAAGTCTGAGAATCATAGACACTGTCAGTACTACAAATTAGGTAATATTCTTATTTCACGAAATAGGAGTACGAAATTTAACATTTTTAACGACTATTGCTCAGCAATAACCGTATTAAAATAAAAAAACAATAATAAACCGCCTTGTGAGAACTACATATATGCTAGAAAAGCAAAAGAAAAGCAGGACAACATTCAAATCACAACCAAAGTCATTGAAACAACGGAAGACATAGATAGCTACTTGAAAAATCTAGAGGAATACATCCAAGAATTTGATTCCGTAATTGATGACTACGACGTTCAAACACTGTACAACTGGCTTGAAAACATAATTAAAAAGAGCATGTCATCTAAAGCACCCAATTCAAATATGGAGACAGGGATATGCTGAAAAAACGGACAGAATTAATAAAAAAACAGCACAAAACTAAAGAAATGAAAAAAGAACTAAGTTACTTATTCAAAGCAACAAGCAAAGCTGTCAGAGCAGATTATCAGCATCACCGAAATAAAATAATAGAAGACAATCTAGAGAAGTTTAGAAGCTCCAAAAGAGCATATAAACAACTGACGACACACAAAAATTGGATACAAAATTTCAAAAGTAACAACAAAGACACTACAACTAGAAAAGATGTATTAAACAGTGCCACAGAATTCTACAAAACACTTTATAAGAAAGGAAAAACTGACACTTTAAATATCACACATACAAGTAGAAACTCCAAGTCGTACGAAATACTTAGAGAGAAAATTGATGCGCCACCTATAGCGGTTTTGGAAACTATCAAGCACATCCAAAAACTAAAAAGTGAGAAAAGCCCAGGACCTGATAATATACAAAATGAGGCTTTAAAACTGGTTCTCTCCTCCTAGCACGTCCCCTCACAGATATATTTAATAAAGTTCTGGAAACCGGGCAGGTACTAGAACAATGGAAAAAATCCGATATAATCTTGCTGTATAAAAAAGGAGACCCAAAAGAAGTGGGAAACTACAGACCAATCAGTCTCCTTTCCAGTGTGTACAGTGGTGTTCGCATGGAATTCGTATCAATGGATGTGTAACACATTTGAGATTTGCTGACGATATTATTCTATTTTCCGAATCAGGTGAAATTCTCAACGAAATGATAAACACACTGAGAGAAGAAAGTGAAAAAGTTGGGCTTCTAATGAACGAAGAAAAAACTAAGCCAATGACGAACAGCAAAACCACGAATATCAATGTTTATGGTAAGCCATTAGAATATGTTAAAAGCTATATTTATCTCGGCAAACAAGTCTCATTTAGTAAAAATAACGTAGAAGAAGAGATAGAACGTCGAGTAAATATTGGTTGGAAGAAATTCTGGAGTCTAAAAGAAATACTTAAAGACCCTTTCCCCCTCCATCTGAAAAATATTGTAATGGATACGTGCATTCTGCCAACAATCACCTACGGATGTCAAACATGGACATATAACACCAAAATAAAATCCAAACTAGTGAAATGCCAGAAAGCTATGGAAAGAAGCATACTAAAAATAAGAAGAATCCAAAAGATAAGAAGCGAATACATAAGAGCAAAGACAAAGCTAATAGATATTCTTAAACATGCTAAAACACAGAAATGGCGATGGGCAGGCCACGTAGCAAGATACAAAGACAATAGATGGACATCGGAAATAACCATGTTGAAAGGCCCAGTCGGAAAGAGGATAAAAGGTCGACCAAAGAGCTAATGGTTAGATGATATAATCACAATAGCAGGAAAACACTGGAGAACTAAGGCAAATAATAGAATAATTTGGAGTTTGGAGTTAGAGGAGGCCTATACCCAGAGCGGGGTTCCAATAATAGAAGAGAATAATTAGTTTAATAATAATAAAAAAAAAACTTAAGAAAGATAGATATAAACAGTGAAAAAAAATTTTTTTTAAGCAATAATAATGGTTTTTTTTGCAAGGTTATTGGAAATAAAATGGGCTTTATTATTATTATTATTGCTCAGCATCCACCATATTTATACACCATCTAATTTATGACAAGTTTTGTTACGCCTTTGTAATGTTCCAGTTTGAAAATCATGTTAGCCGGTTCACTTAATAATGCTGAATTAATTTACTAATCAATTTGTTATCTATCTAGCGGTCCGGCGTCGGACTTTACTTTTTGAGGTTCCGGGTTCGATCCTTGGGTCGGCCACAATAAAATAGAAAATGTGTATGTGAAGATGCTTATTTTAAATTTATTAATGAACTTTACTTAACAAAACGTGCCATACAAGAACAATTAACACATTGAATATACTATAAAACAATTGCTAGACCAATTTGAGACCCTATATATTACCAAAATCTTTTAAAAGTAATTTAGACAAAAAAGATTTAATGACACATATTGACAAAAAGTTTTTTATATTGTAAGGAAAACCTTTGATTACAATTTTTTGATAAAAAATACTTGTCACCTAAGAGCTCCAAAGTTGATGATGATGTTTTGCTCACCATAGTCTAAATCTAAAGCCTGGTGGAATTTTATCGTACACTCTAGCTTCCAAACCGAAACAAGACATTTCCATTGGAAGCGGTGACGTTGAGGCTCCAGGAAAAAATTATAGGCAAGCTGTTTCAGAAGTCTCGCCTAGTCTTACTGACTATATGTGAGCGATAAGCGGATAATCACATGGGTCTCCTGATGGTAACAGCAAACCGTGGTTTATTGATACCACAGTTATTATATGTACGTCGTTGTCCTGTAGCCGGAAAGTTAGGCCTATTGTGCAATTTTACCAGCTACCCCACCCTCGAGACCGAAAACATGACAGAGTCATTATGGTGGCAGAAATAAGTAGGTGGATCTTTAGCCAAGCAAGTTGCCGCACAGCACTCTATTGTTGGCGATGACTTATTTAACCTGTGCTCGCCTGTGACAAGCTGCCTGGTAGAGAGGCAGAAGGTCTCTACTACAAAGGGGAGAAAAACCACACCGCAGAATATTCCAATATTCTTAAATTACTAGATTGTTTGCCCATAACAGGCGATAGGGTCATCACATCCCTCTATAGAAATTACGAACCATTATTAGAGGGGGAACTATAAGTATTAAATGATCTTATTGAAGTTATACTTCTTTAGGCGTGTTTTGAAAAAAATATGAGTGAAATTTTAAGATCCGTCACACAAAAGTTACTAACTTAAGTTAAGTTAGTTAGTATGAAATTGCACTGGAGACTGAAATTTTAAGATTCGCGCGCATCTGTTACACGAAAGTAACTTCATGAAGTTGCCTGCTTAAGAAACATGTTTCTACATTCACACACGTGATTTAGTTATATATAAGTGCATATATGTAAGTTATATATATTTTTTATTGTTACAGGGATAGTATCGTGGGGCGTTGGGTGTGGTAGGCCAGGTTACCCCGGAGTTTACACGAGGATCACTAGGTATTTACCGTGGCTTAGAGCGAACCTAAAAGATTCGTGTTTGTGTGCCAGTTAATTATTTAAGTTTAGAAAAAAAGAAAAATACCCTTATTATCTAACTTATCTAAACTAAAGTTTAAAAAAACTTATTAAAAAAATGAAACTAAAATTAATTATGAAGAAGAAATACTAAATTGTGGTCACTCGAGTTCTTTAATAGGTAAAAGTCTTCGTATTTATTGAGGCTTATCTCATTTAATAGTACACATATATTTTTTTCTAAATTTGGTAAATTGTTTTTGGAGCATTTATAAAATATGGTAATTTATTGTGAAAATAACTGTTAGAAATTTGCAGCGGTAGACGAAAGGTACAGACTCTCCTCTTGCGAGTTGCTGCTCAAGTCCTACCACCTAGGCAAATGTCAAGGTGTTAGTGACGGTAAACCTATGCTCGCCTTTTACGAGGTTGGCAGGCAAATGTTTTATTTTGCAAATGTCCTGGACCAACACGGGAGAGTTGTATGCTACTACTTTGCTATCTGTATCTTTAAAGCCCGGTAAAGTTGTAAAAACCGCGAGGTTGGCAACACATTGGTCATTTAAAAAAAGTTTGTATCTTATTGGTGAGAAGACAGAAGAGGCAGCATGGCCAAAGTTTACAGTCTGTCAAAGCTTGTCAATTGGTTAACAAGCTTTCAGCTTTTGTTATAATCTGATGTTAAGGTAACAACCATAAACACTTTGGGTTTTTTATTTTTCTTTCAATTTTTGCGTATTAGTTTGCTGTTAAAATTAGTTTCACTAGAATTGAACTAATTTTTTTTATTAAAATAATTTGTAATATTTTTAAGTGTTAAAATGTTTCGCTATTTAATTTATTTGTTATTCAAATGCATTATTTTGCAACCAATGTTTATTATTACTAAGTTATGGTTACTTAATAATGTGCGATGGCTTGAGATATAATAAAAAACATATCTCAGGTGTTTTGTAATCGTGAACGTTACATACTCAGAGACATTTAATCTATCTTTAAGTCACAATTTTGTTTAGATCATGTCGACATAATGTCTGATCAAAAGATAATTAACGTCTCTGAGTGCGGCCGTTGGTATATAATAATGTATGCAGTTAGTGAAAGATTTAAACTGGTCATTTAAAACTTTATGTAGATACTATGACATATTATACTTTAATTTTTTAGGTCGATTAGAAGTGAAATGAACCCTTCAAAAAGGGTTTTGACCATCATATAACATTACTAGCGACATTTTACTGTATTAATAAAAGTATACCCTCAAAAGGTTTACTTGATTAAACAAATACATGGCGCACAACGATAGCTAAGAATACTTAATATTTTTCTAAATCATTTGCGTTTATTAGCACAGAATTTAATAGCTACATAAAATATGACGAAGAGTTCTAATCAATACTTGATAAATATTAAATGCAAATTTTCCATGTAATAATCCAAACAAAATAATTCAAAAATCTACTTTTACTAGATAAAGGTTCCATGTTAAAATATTGACTTTTTTTAAAAAAATCCAAGGTTGTTAGTAAAATTAAGGTGTTCTTATAATAATAATAAATTTAATAACATGGAAAATAACACCTAATGGAATATAACGTTTGTTTTATAATTACTTATAAAAATATTTTTTATTAAGTTAGTGTTAAGTGAAATATTGTTAAGCCAGGCCGGTGGTGCAGATTACCAATAGATAATAAGTCAGAAAGCTGACAGACTACCTGAGTGTTCAGACGTATTTTTGTAAATATTGTTTTATGTCCCCCGACGGAGAAAGGTGTGTGTATGTCTGTATGTCTGTGGACCGATTCCTATGGGGATTTTGTTTGTTTGAAAGATGACGTGATCGATGTCGTTCTAATCTATAGTGTAGATGTTGTCGGGGGTTTGTTCATTTTTTTTATTTTAGTGTTACGTTTTAACATTATTTGATGATATGATATCCTATTTTTATGTTTCTTTTATATTGCCTTTTTACTTCTACTTTCTTTAATCTATTAAATATCTTAGCTGTTCTTTACTGTTTCAAAAGCTAAATATTTCACAAAAACATTTTTACCTTAGATTTGAATCAGTATTTTTTTAAAAAAAATTCAATTCTTCAAATTAGATTTTAAACGCATTAGGGTTTTTGAAGCAAAGCAAATTTATTTATTTTAGTTAAATAGGCGGTCTTATTAGTATGTACTTAAAATTTGAATGTTATAAATGTTACCCACATTAACAAAAGTTTATTATAATCATTTAAGTATCTACATTTAGATTTGTAGAATATAATTTAATTTTAGGTTATGTTTTTTTATTATTTTATAATGATTGGTATGGTACCTATCTAAACAAAATATCTATAAAACAGGATGTTAAGTGCATAGTTGGACAAATGAAAATGGTGCAAAGGAGGCATCACTTGTAATCACTTCTGAATTTGTTTTACAGATACAGAAGCTTCAAATAATATGTATTTGTATTGCACTAGGTTACTGAATTGAAATATAAATAAATGAATATTTGATGACATTAATGAAAATGATGAACAATTGAATAAAAAAATAATTTTGTTTCCCCCGAAATGTTTCCAAATGACGCCACATCAAACATCCTAGATGCACCTAATAAAAACAATGAACGATTACAATAGAAAATAATTTTTGAATTGAATTAGTAGCCATATTTTTAACATATTAATCGTTTTCAATTCATATATAGTTATTAATTTGCTTAAATAACTAATTTCGATGTTTTTACTTCATTTACTTAATTTAAAAGCTATGACCAATTACTTTTGATTTGTCTAAGGTTGAACGCATATTTTTCGATCAAAAAGAATGTTTTAATGCCTTGCAAAAACTATCTGATATTTTTTTTAGTAAGGTGTGTGTAGAAGTTAACGGTAAATAATTTAAAATCACATTATTTTAATAATTCTGAGTATTTTTATTGTTATTATTAATTTACTAATGTTATATTGTAAAAGTCAAGAGAGTCCATTTACCTAAGTTATTAAGAAGTTTTGTTTGTAAGTTATATTTTATTATGCGTTATAATAGTAATCGCTCTTAGGCTGTAGCTGTGATCCTTGTCACGTTATTATTAACGTTTATATGATTAATAACGCTAATTGGTCATTAAAAGAATTTTTTCTGTTAAAATTGTTTGTTAATTTTAGTGTTATTTTTTATTTATTGATATTCCTTAAAATTTAATAATTTGTTATTTATTTTGAGTTTAAATAGAACTATTATTGAAAAATCAAATAAGTTAGTAGACGTACATCAGTCGCGTTAAATTTGTAAGCAATCGTAATGAAGTTGCTCTAATTAGATATTTTTAACATGTTTTAATGTCCATTTAATATTAATGAGATGAATACTTTTAATAAATGTTTTAACAAATTGTCATTTTATTTGTTTTTACCCGACGGTGTCAAAAGGAGGGTAATATTTTTCCAAAGTATTTAAGGGTAAAATATAAAAATGTTCTTGATCTAGTTTTTAATTAACTAATATTGTTACCCGTCAGTTGTAAGCTAAGTTTTAGCCAAAATGTCTAGTGATTATTTTTTAATAAATAAATTACCGAAAAGAGGCGATTTCGCCAGTCCGCGTCCACAAAATCCAGATCGCGTCCACCCATGGATCAGTTTGCGTCCACTAACTTATAAAGGGGTTAAGGGGAGATTTTATTAAGAATTTCTAAAGAAATATTGAGTTCTAACTATTTCTGTATAAAATAGATTTGTTCACGCCAAGTCCCTTGCTGGGTTGGCATAGAATATCGAGTACCAAGTGTTACTAGCTCCCTCACAATAATTACTTTTTTCATACAAAAAAGCTGGTCGTGGAGACTGTAGTGACAAGAGTTGGTCCTGGGTTAAATTGACCATGGAAAGCCAACTTAGGTCTCCCCGGGTAATTAAGTATGTACATCTCACTGCTATGAATGGTGTCAATCAAACTATCTACCCCTGCTAAAAGCACTACCTGGACAAACAAACTCATTTGTTAATTCCAGCACTACTACGTCTACTAAAACTCTTGAATACGTTCTGGCTACATCTCTTTCATATGCTATTTTGGTTTCATTTCGTATTCAAATGTAGATACGCTTTTTTGCTTTCCAATCAACATTCATTAGTTCATTACTGTTTGCAGCTCAGATGATTTGGAGCCCAAAATTACATCATCGATTGTTTATATCAGACAGGTCACCACCAGGTCATATAATTTTTCTGTTTTTATTCCAAATATCTTAATTCTAGAATACAGACATTTTAAAATCTTTATTAGATTTTGTTGGATCTGCAGTTAGTAAGTAAATTTTCTTTTATATGTAGATTTCACATCAAGCACGTCCATTTCACAAAAAATTTTAGTTTCCTTCAATTTTTTTCTAATTTCTTTTACCTGTCGTGTTCCCTCTTGCCTTCTTTATATACTTATTATCTTTATTATTTTCTACTGAAAATATCGTCACTCGGGATAGAGCATGTCCTCGGTTGGCAATAGGTTTGCCATCTATCGCATTGTGGGACTAAATATCTTAGGATAATCGTGTTTGCCCTTGTTGCACCTTTGTCAACTTCTTTGGGGACACGAGCCTGAACATATTTACATATTTGCCTTTACGTTGTTAAAATTTATAATACAGCTGCTTGTGCATTAGCAGAAGAAGGCATAAACAGTTGTTCCCTTCCAGAGCGGTGGTAGGTAGCTAGGTACTAGTCCCGATGAAGTAGTGCCGATACAATGCACTCTACCGACTACCACCTATCTGTGACTGTCTAACTTAATTTCATGAAACAGTTAATAAAGATTTAGAATTTAAATAGACAAGTAGACGCAAACTGATATATAGTATAATCCATCTATCCAGTTTGCGTCCAAGTAAATTTTGACGTCTGTATCTTTATCTATTTCCATAATTATGTGGACGCAAATTGGCAATTTTAGTAATCGTAATACTAATGGTAAAAATAAAATAAAACCCCATCCTTAAAACATATTTCTTTATATAAAAATAAAGGATTAAGTTAGAGACAGTAAGATGAGTTTGCGACCACCGTGGACGCAAACTGGCTAATTTATAAAATTGGTACGCCAGTTCGCGTCCACTTCATTTTAACTTTTAAAAATACAATAATCAATCAAAATCATCATTATTTTTATTGTTTTATTCATTTTCAAGGTCTAGGAACAAATACAATCTTTAATTAACTTAAACATTGAAAAATTACGTATGAAACACGCGTCGCGGCGCGCCTGTTCACTGTTGTTTTACTAAAATTATAGATATTTACACAATTTTTTTATGTCGCTGTCGCTAAGATTAATTATTTTTTTAATCAGGAAAATTTATGCGGACGGTTCGTTTGTCTGTGTATATGTGGTCCTAATATATTGTATAATAGGCAGAAACGACTTTTCATTGCCCTAGTTTGTTAGTACACTTAGTTTTAAGGATTTTTTAAACGATGTCCGCGAAATGAACGTGAACTGGGGGGTGGACGCGAAAAGGCGAACCTAAGCTATGTCTGTTTCTTTGGCATACCCTACAGCCCAAACACCCATAGACGATTTAAGACGCGTTTGAGACGGTGGCGCGGCGGCCGCAAACGGAAAACAAACGGGAATTGATTTTTTTCTTTCCGTAGCGATGTGGGTACCAACAGTACAGAAGGGTAGCGAATGTAAGCTAGTAAAAATCCTGTTTCAAAAATGAATACTTATATTTAAAGTGAAAAAACAACTGGGTAGGTAAGTATGACGCAACGAACACTGCGGTTTCAAAAGTCGTGCACTGGTTCAATGTAAATATGTAATCTTTGAATGAAAAAAAAAAACGAAATAAGTATATTAAATTTTTAATGCTTAATGTGAGGCAAGTAATTACCAACTTACATCTTAAAGGAAACAAGCTGGCTCTTGTAGATTCTACTACATTTTTAGGAATAACAATTGATAAAAATTCAATGGGGCCGGCACATTGATAAACTTGCGATTAGGTTCACATAGGTAAAGCTTAGCAGCGTATGCGGTTAAGAAAATGAGACAATCAGTTTGGCGCAACTTTCATATAAAAAATAAATGGATTAAGTTTGCTATGTTTTTTATTCACCTAAATCATATGACACTAGTTGCCTTAAATCTGAATGCCTTTAGACTTATTTTCAAATTGTACGGGTTATACCTTTTCATTATATCAAGTGTATTGTGTCAGTTAAGGCAAACTTCATACAAAATTTAGGTTTGCTATATATCTATGGAAGATCCGCCTCTTATTATGTAGTATTTATATACTCTTTGGAGACAATGAGCTGATGTTTAAATCGCAAGGATGGTTTATTTTAGTTATTTTCACAACATCATGTCGTGTGGTATTCTTCTCTGGGGGAGTTCTGCCGAAGTCAAGAAGTAATACTAGAGTTAACACGTTGACAGTGTAGCTAAAAACTGCTAGGCAGACCCCTCAGGTGTTAACATGTATTGTAATAATAAGTTGAGATAGGTTTATATTATGTCAAATTACGAGAGTGAATCCAAAAGTTCGTGGCCTCACCTACATGGAGTTATGACATCTTTTTAAAATCTACCGTCATTTGTTAGTATGTGTCATATTGATTTATTGTGCGCAGTTTCATTCCGATACTGCACAATACAAATTCTCTGTGATTATTTGTTTGAAGCAATCTGACGCAATTTTCAATAATGGAGAAAATTGAACACCGTGCAGTCATTAAGTACCTCAATAAAAAAGGCCAATCAACAAAAGACATCCATCAAGATATGGTGAGCACTTTGAGGGAGTTTGCTCCATCGTATTCCAGTGTCAAGAAGTAGGTAGCTGAGTTTAAGCGCGGTCGTGAGAGCATTAAAGATGATCCTAGGAGTGGAAGGCCTACATCCTCTACCACGAAAGAAAACATCGATAAAATTTGTAATCTCTTACTGGGTGACCGACGTTTGACCATTGGTAAGATAGCTGAAATAACAAACATTAGTTATGGCCGGGTGCAACACATAATAACGGAAGAGTTGGGGTTCCATAAGGTTTTTGCTCGCTGGGTCCCGAGGTTGCTTTCAGCTGAACAAAAACGAGTTCGATACACAATTTCGCGAGACTGTTTGGAACTTTTTGAGACTGATCCCGAGGACTTTTTGTCTAGATTTGTTACCATGGATGAAAGCTGGGTTCACCACCATACTCCTGAATCAAAGCAACAATCCAAACAGTGGAAATGATCAGACTCTCCTACACCGAAAAAGGCTAAGGTCGTTTTGTCGACTAACAATATCATGGCTTCTGTTTTTTGGGATGCGAAGGGCATTATTTTTGTAGATTATTTACCGAAAGGTCAAACTATAAATTCTAGTTATTACTGTAATCTTTTACGAAGACTCCGGGAAGAAATAAAAGAAAAAAGGCCGGGAATGTTGCGTAAGAAAGTTTTGTTTCATCAAGACAATGCACGTGTTCACACTTCGGTTGAAACAATGTCTGTAATCCATGATTGTGGCTACAAGTTGCTGCCCCCACTCACCTTATTCGCCGGATTTAGCCCCCTCGGATTATCATTTATTTCCAAATTTAAAAAAAAACACTTGGGTGGCACAAAATTTTCGACCAAAGATGAGGTGATAGTCGCAGTAAACGACTATTTCGCCGACCTTCCGGAATCTTTTTTTTTTCGAGGGGATAAACAAGTTGCAGGTCAGGTGGAAGAAGCGTGTTGAGCTAGATGGAGACTATGTCGAAAAATAAAAATAAATTTAGACCCACTTTTCTTTCATTTTCTTGGTCGGGCTTAGAACTTTTGGATCACCCTCGTATTTAGTATAAAGTGATATTTAGTCATATAAAGTCATATTAAATGAATTTTTATTTCATTTTTTTTAATGACCCACATATGGTGCACACACGTGTGAACAGTAGATTTATAAAGCCAAAGCCATAGAAATCTATTTGTCACTGTCAAAATATTGACAGTGGCAAATAGATTTAAATAATCAAATACAATTGCAAAGTCATTATCAATAACAGCTGTTTCACATGCATATTACAACTTTGAAGGAAGGCAGAAGTACAACAGCAGAAGCTAAGAACAAAACTGAAAAAACTGATACTGAATGTATCCAATGCAAAAAAGCTTTTTGTCTTTCATGCTATAACGCCTGTCATTAATTTTTTTTAATTTCAATTTTTTGTCATTTTTTATCTAATAATAAATAAGTACAATAAATGAGTTTGTTTCATTTTAGTTGAAAAAACTACTTGCCACTTTAGATACGCATATCTTTGCTATCCCTTGGAAATGTCCCTTGGACTTTTTTGGAGTTATTTTTTCCCATTAATTGTTCATACGTGGAAGCACAAAAACGAAACGGAATTCACACGTGTCAAATTTTGAAACGTTTCAAATTGCTATGGAAGTTTGACCCATATGTGGTGCACACACGTTTGACAGCACTCTTAAAAAAAATTCAAGCAAATCATATCGTAGCACCCCAGCAGGTATAATTTTGAAATGTTCACAGAAATTTAAGTTAAATTAAAAGAAATTGTTAATATTGTACACTGTTAAAGAAAGAATAAAAATAATCTTGCTGCGCAAATGCCTCGTCTCCACAAAGTAAGCCATTCTTTCATGGGCTAATGTAGATATATCTTTTTAAAACAAACTTCCCGATTATATGAAAGATCTTCCAATTACTTAATAAATAGAAATGTGTTAAATTGAAAAAGGTTATTAGATATATCATTGATGAATATTTAACAGATAAGAACACTTTGAAGTTTGAATTAATTGTTCCTTATGTCAATCTCTTATTAATATAAATTATAATGTATCATCACATTAACTATTGTATACATATTTAAAAAAAAGGAAAAAAGACAAGCCCGAAAGTTGCGCCAGACTGGCATCAGATAATTAGTAGTCCTAAGTCATAAATAACTACTCTTGGTAACAGAGTACAGACTTGAGACCACATAGTACAGACCGTCCGGTCTCAAAGCTGTGCTTGAACCTCTCTTTTCCCGCCAATATTCCCATTGGTTTATAAAATAACACGGGAAACTTGAAATTGTTTAAAATAATAGTACCAAAGATTACTATGTAATCTGAAAATAAAGGGCGGGAAACCAGTTTGGCGCAACTTTCATATAAAAAAAATGAAAAAAATAAGTTTGCTATGTTTTTCATTCGCCCAAATCATACATAACTAGTTGCCTTATATCTGAACTTACTTTCAAATTATACGGGTTATAACTTTTCAAGTAAACTTCATACAAAATTCGGGTTTGCTATGTATCTATGGAAGTCCCGCCGGGCCGCCTCTTAATACGTAGTATTTATATACTCTTTGCGGGAAACGTTAAACAGCGCGGTCGCGGCTTTTTTTGAATATTTATTTTTTCCCAGTTATTTATAGGATTAGTGTTGTTAGTTTACTTAATTTGTATTATATTTGTAAATATATTTATAATTTATATATAACTGCGTAAAAATCTACATATATTGGTAAGTTTTTATACTTTTCCCACCATGGAACCGCCAGACGATCCTGGCGGAGGACCTCCTGAACCAGCTTGCCATGTTAGTATAGACGAATCTTCTATCGATAGTGACTGTTCAGTTGATAACATTCAAAGTAGAAAACGAGTTAATGTACGTAAAGTGTGTAAAAAATGGAACAAGAAAAAAGGAAGCGATCTTTCTCCGACCACCATGTCATTAAAGAAACCGACTGTTTTTGCGAAGACTTTTCTTTAAAACCAACACTTGAAGTTCAAAGTGCTCCTAATAAAACTTCTCAAATTTTAATCCCGCCAAAATTCGTTTCAAATATTGACCCTAAAGATGATAAAAAATCAGGGCAAACACCTCCACCTTTTACTCGTTTATATGAAGCACTAGATGCTGCCCCATATTTCGTATATATCATAAAACTATCTACAGAAAATAATAATAATTCGTTGCTCCATCCTGTATATTTTGGACGATTTTTACAGAAAAATAAATTTAAAAGTATAATTGACGGAAGTTTGAAAACCGTTAGTCTTTTTCAAAATATGCAGATGCAAATTTATTTGTTGATAGCAACTCTTTACAAATTAATAATTATAAAACTTTTATACCGACATTTAATATCACAAGAATGGGAGTAGTGAAGGAAGTTCAAGGTGTCTGGACTCCAGAGGAAATTATCAATACCATTAACA
Organism: Calephelis virginiensis; assembly: GCA_002245475.1. Classification (NCBI taxonomy): domain Eukaryota; kingdom Metazoa; phylum Arthropoda; class Insecta; order Lepidoptera; family Riodinidae; genus Calephelis; species Calephelis virginiensis. The sequence continues at coordinate 51,130 of NJDC01000411.1, forward strand.
CACCTATAGGAACAAGCAAAATCTTAAAAGTAAGACGCATACGTAGAAAATAAATTTATAATGGACAAACAGAATACAAAGATACTGAGTCTGTTGTTATTACATTTGACGGACAAATATTACCAAAGCTTGTCTTTGTTTGCTATAACGCTCTACCTGTAGACAACAATACCTGTGCACTACAATCCAGTGTTACCAGTGCTGTAGGTTTGGTCATATGAAATCACAGTGCAGGTCCAAGCCCTGGTGCTATAAATGTGGTGCTCATCACACTGGAGATAAGTGTGACATAGACGAGGAAATGTGTATACTTTGTCAAGGTTCTCATGCAGCTATTGACAGAAAATGCCCAGAATATGAAAGGCAAAAAGCTATTAAAAAACAATGGCTCAAAATTGCATTTCATATTCTGAAGCCACTAAATAAATTTATTTCACAACCGAAACATTCCACACCTTACTACCCACAAATTCCTTCTACAAGTAAAAAAACTAGTACCTCCTATAAAAAACTACCTTTTTAAAACCACGAACTCCCCCTAAACAAAATAAAGGCTATGACAGACTTACACACGAATCAATTATTAAAGAATACAACCCTTCTAATTCTACTAAGGGGACAGCTATTAAGATGAAAAACTATGATAATGAACAATCATCAGACATGACATGGCTAGAGTTGATGACTCGCCTGTCACCTGTTTGCAAGCCTAATTTGAATGTACCGTCCAACGTTGCCAGCATTACAGTTACACTAGCAAAAACAATAAACCACAACAATGGACAGACACAAACAACTGATCCAGTGGAACTGCCGCAGCATTTTTAATAAAAAGAATGACTCAATTTATTTAATAAATAAATACAAACAATATATAGTCTGTCTTCAGGAGACATGGCTTAGACCGGGAAACTTATTCAAGATTCCAGGCTATGCATGTCTTCGTGGGGACAGATCGCAGCAACTGTAAATAATATATTTTATGTATGTATATATGTTCCTCACCCTAATACTAACATTTTAAATGAAATTAATAACATTCTTTACAAACTTGCCATGACGTTTAAAAGTTCTGGGTGTTTTTAACTGCCAACATGCTATGTGGGCTAGTGACAATACATCATTTCATGGAAATCGACTAATAGATATAATACACTAGCTGTAACCCGCGGCTTCGCCCGCGGCTTCCTATCTCTCAAGTTGGATCGAACATGGTGTGCGCATTTTATTATAATCGGTTAAGTGGTTTAGGAGTCCATTGAGGACAAACATTGTGACACGAGATTTATATATATTAATTTGCAAAACTTATGCATTTTGAATACCGGCAGCCCAACTCATCTCACTGCACCCCATGAAAATATAAGTGTGCCAGACCTATCAATCTGTTCTCCAGACCTCGCTTCGGCCCTAGATTGGCAAATATTCCCTACTTCATTTGGTAGTGACCATTTTCCAATTATTATTACATTCCCTGCTAATAATAATAATAATAAAACATCCAGAAGACCTCAATTCAGAAAGTACAAATTGAAAAATGGTGACTGGGATGAATTTATTAATTTAATGGAAAAGGAAATACCTCATTTACCATCAGTGAAAAAGGGAACAGAAAATATTTGTGCTGAAGCATTTGCTACAGACTTTTTGAATGCAGTCAATAAAGTTTTCCCCATAAAATAAGCACCCTTAGAATACGTTCCTTCTGAAGAGTGTACTGCGGCAGTAAAAACACGAAAAAACCAACTTTATCTGTTCAAGCTAAAATGGCAAGCCGTAACATAATGGCAGCGAGAGGAAAGTTGGGACAGAATCTCAATCCTGGTGAGTATTTAGTCATTAGGTACAGTAGTTCATAACCTAGTGACGCCCTTAGGTCCTGCTATATTTTAACGACGCCACTTAATCCACTCAGTTTCAAGGGAGGGGGGCTTCTCCGGATCAAATACTTACCATCATATCGTATACGATAAGCACTATTTTTAATGACTTCTCTTAACCCAGCTCCTACCCTGTGGACCAAAAAAAGTTACCTGTTATAATAAGTGCAAGTCTAGTAAGTGGTTTCTAGACTAGGATAACTCACTCAACTCACTTTGACGCGCGACGCCCCTGGGACAGTACCACGACTCTCCAGGGCGTCGCGACGTAAATTTTGGAAAGCTCTGACCTATATAATATTATGTACGGTATACTAGTGGCCCGTCCTAGTATCGCACTAATCTGATAATGGCACCCAAAGCCAGCTCCCTGCCCAATCCCAACACAAACTCACATAAATCATTACACCATGGTTGAATATTTCTATATTAAATTAATTATTCGATAACAAAAAAAAAGTCACGGACGAAACGTAATCGTAAATTGAAATTACAGGTACAGTTTAGGTGCTATGATTAGCATGATGACATAAATAGACAGACTGAAACATACACACACACACTCACAACCTTTAAAGCTATAACACGCGTTTTTTCTAGAAAAGTCCTAACGAAATAAATACATGGCGACTTTTGCCGAGGACCAAGGTAACAAGTACTAAGATTTTTAGGTGGTAGTGTATGGCATATCCTCTTATTTATCACGTGCATAACAAATTTGCGTGGAAAAGCCATTGTGGACGCACATGCTAACTTTTATTTACTGGTAAAATTGCAGAGCCATTTGGAAAGTCACTTTCGCTTCTCTATATGACATGACGAAGGATGTTTTAATAGCAACTTAAAACTAGATATTAATTTTAAATGTCACCTTTATTAGAAACAAATAAAAAAGTAATAACTGAAATATCAAATAAAACAACATCGAAGTAACAAAAAAGTGTATAACAATAATTATATTAAAATAATCTAGTTTTTCAAGTCTTATGATTTCTAAATTAAAGTCACCTTAACGATAGAGGTCCAAAAATAGTGGGGTCTATTATTTAATCAAATCACGTTGGCAATTAGGTTTCGACTTGCTAACCAAACACATCTTAATTCTCAGTGTGTGTCAGTTTGTGAACGGGCGCGTCGACTTCAAACTCGAGTTATGCGAGGACCGTTCGTGAAATTCCGAATTTAAAATTTAAATTTCTGTTTTTTATTTTTATACTGTGGTTTTTTATTTGGCGGCAAAATGTGCAGGTGTTTTATTTTCGTGCTTCTCGTTCTAATCACGTTAACTGCAAAGGTTTGCAAATTTGTTTTTATTTTTTAATACTGTGTTTTAGTATAATATTTTATTACGCTACATTTTTTTCCAATTTATATTGTTATACCTATCATTTATATTGTCTAGTATCTACAGATTGTTTAGAGTTATAATATGCTGTTTCTCTGTCTCTATATTTGCTACAAAATAAAAATAAATAAAAATCGGACAAAACAATTGGTATAGGTACGTATTACTTGGAAGTTATGCGTCCATAAAATTTTTTATTTTCTTTTTGTTTTAATAAGACGTAAGAGGAAAATTGTTGAAATTATTTAAATCAAATCACGTGGCATAAGAACGAATATTGTTAAAAGTTTCTATTCCCAACCAAATTTGAAAAGAAGGTTTAAAATGTAGTGTCCTTGTGATTATCGACTAGCCCTCGGAAACGGAACATGACAATAGCAAGTTCTTGTTTTGTGTAAGCAATAAGAGGATAATACAAATTTAGACCATTTATCGCAAAATTTATTCAGGTTTTACGCCATGTTCATATTAGGTTTCACTAGGTTTCATTCATTATCTTTTATTTAAACAAAACTTTTTGGTTTTATGCTGTTAAAAATAAAACTAGATATTACATAAATGCCTTGTGTGAGTTAGCAATCTCAATAGCTTTGTAGTTATTATTGGTTTTAAATATTCCTCATTACATGCATTCAACTGTAATAATATTGAAAAACTTGTTCCAATTATTTTGTTAGATAGGTAGGTACCACGTCGCGATTTGATAATTATTTTTGTAAAGATAGCTAATGATTCCGAGATGATCCCACATACATTTTACCAGCAATATAAAAGATATCAGTTTTAGAGTTAAGTTTAATAATGGATAATATTTTTTTCACTGTCGACGACTGTGAGGTTGTTATCATTCTAAATGTATCCTTTATGATAAATTTTATTTGGGAACACGTTGCAATTATACCTTTCCAAACAAGAACCATCAAAATTGGTCCGTTCTTGGCCGCATAATCGCGAAACAAAAATACAAAAAAAAACATGCAGTCGAATCGATAGCCTTCTCATTTTTGGAGACGGTTATAGTCACATAATTTGAATTTTGAATGAATGACGTCTTTTCTGAATTTATGTAAACAGACATATTTTGATTTCGGTTTGTAAGAAGTCCTCTTTTTTATTTTTAGATTTCTTTTTTATTTTTAAAGAAAAGACAGTAAAAAAGCACACAGGTTTACTAGGTGGTAGAGTTTCGCAGCGACTCGCCCGGGTTGGTACCACCGCCTTACCTATTCCTGCCGTCATAACGTCAATGCTTGCTGTTGACGTGTTCCGGTTGGAGGGTAAGGTAGCCGGTAAACTTACTTTTGCTCAAGGCCTAACATCCCAGCCTCAGGTTGACAACGCACCATTACCACCTTTGTTGTCTCTAGGCGGCGTGAATTTCTTATCATCAGGAAATCCGTCTGCTTGTTTGCCTTACAATATTACAAAATAAAATATAAAAAAAAACACAGCTTTCTTGATAGTAAAAGACATCCCTGGCCACCACAGCTCAGAGTTTGCAGGTCGCTGTCCTGTGGCCCGGATGTTAGGATTAATGTGCAAGTCTACCACCTATATATACATAGTCATATATAACATACTAGCTGCTGCAGCGAACTTCGTTCCACCCGTTCAGTTTGTATGGGAAAAATTAAAATGTTGTTTTTTCTAGTGTACACATAGTCGAACTTCATAAAAAGTATCCTATGTCCGTCTCTTGGTTCTAACCTACCTCTCTATCAATTTTTGGCCAAATCGGGTCTGCCGTTCTTGAGTTATAGATAGTGTAATTATCACAACGTTTTTCATATATACCTAGATATGGTTCCATATATTATGGTGATAAATGAAAGCTAGCTAGCAATATATTAAAACAATAGACAAGTAATTTGCTACTACTCGTAATACTAATTTTACTACTAGTTCCAATTCCTGGCAGAGTTTTTATAATAAAATAAAAGTGGACTTCTTAGTTTTTAGTTGAATTCAGGAGAATAAGAAATGAAACTCTTTGATGATTATAGGAACGCGAAATGTATATTAAATACGGCTTTCAAAAAAATAGTATCTTCACGTCCATATCCCCAAAGAGGTAGGCAGAGGCACAACCAGAGCACCCACGACTAGCCAAAGACACTAAGTCCCACAATGTGATAGGTGGCAAGGTTATCGCTAATCGGGCACATATCCAATCCCGGACAACATTTTTTTTTATTAGAAAATTGGAAAACCCAAATTTTCTTTTTGCTGTTCTTTTATATTATTATTTTATATTGATCAGTTAATCTACAGTACAATACAATTACTTTTTATTGAGCACCAAATACAAACAAATTACAAATACATCAAATAAAACTTTAACTATAAGATACATAAAGGCGGCCTTATCGCCAAGTCAGCAACCTCTTCCGCAACCCTAGAGCATGGAACAGATTTAGCAAGATAGTGTGTCATAGTTCTCTTAAACATTTAAAAATGCATCTTATACTAGACAAAATAGATCATCCTAAAAGCAAAATCCTGTTTTAATTATAGGTATTTGAATTTAGAATAAGCAAGAAAAGTGAAATGCAATCTAAATTACAGTGAACGCGATAGTATAGTGATGAGTGACGATAAAAAATGGTATTGATAGAATCATCTTATGAAACTCCTGGGCGAATTCACCGAATAGCTTCCTATAAAACAATTGTAGTACTGTCACTCTACATGGGGCACACTAAAAGTTTTGCATTTCTAGCTAATCGGAACTTCTTATTTGAATTCCGAATGTTATATTTTTGAAACGTTGCAACCTTCTTAGTAATAAAAAAACTATTGGCGGGAAATAATTTGTCTATTTTTTTTGCCACACATCAAAGTTCTACGTACGCAACGAGAATGGAATTAAGTCGAAAAGATTTTAGAGCGATGGTTTTTTATGGTTTTAAAAGTTATATTTCTCCGCAAGACTGTGCCGCTCGTCTTCAAAATGCTTTTAGGAGAGAAGCACCTTATTTGAGCACCGTAAGGCGATGGTTTGCTGAGTTTGAGAGAGGTCGAGTTTCTTTACGTAACGAATTTCGTAAAGGGCGGCCTTCAACTGCCGTCAACGAAAATAATGTGGCTACTGTTAAGCAGTTAATTGAAAAAAGCCCCCGGATTATCTATAAGATAATTCGAGGACTATTGGGGATTGGTATGAGCCAAATTCAGAAAATTTTACACGCATAATTGAAAGTTCGGAAACTTTGTTGTAGTTATAGTAGGTAGACAGCGGCGCAAAAGCAGGCTCGCGTGGAATGGTGCTTACAGATGCTACTGAAGTACGACCACGGACATTACAATGCTGTTTATGATATTGTCACAGAAGAAGAATCGTGGATTTTTTGTTTTGAACCCGAAAAAAAAACAGTAATTCTGTGAATGGGTTTTTGAAAATGAGAACAGGCTAACAAATGTGAGACAGGCGAGAAACGTCGGTAAAAAAATGATCGCGTTTTTTTTTAGCTACGGGTTCCATCCTGTACAATTCCGCTTGAAGATCAAAAGAGTGTTAATGCTGAATGGTAATCTACCATTTATAACCCATAGCCCAGGGTGTTAGAAAAAGTTCGCGAAAGTCGACCCAAAAGCCACATTCTCCTACACCATCATAACGCCACTTCACACACGGCCAACCTTAAAGCCCGGTGGAGTTGTAATAACCGCGAGGTTGGCAACATATTAATCATTCAAAAAAAGACACGACTAACAAAATAAAGTCATTTTTAGCTTCCGAAAAAGTACATCTTGTCACTCATCCTGCACATAGCCCCGGCCTAGCACCCTGTGATTTCTGTATTTTCCCCAAAATCAAAGATTTGATGAGAGGTTTTACTTTTACCAACTCCAGAGAGGCAGTGATAGCGTTCAATCAGCACGTAGAAAACATGCCTTCAGATCTGTGGTTCTCCTGCTTTAACAAATGGTTCGATCGCATGAAAATAATGTTTAAAATGTAAATGAAATTATTTTGAAAAGCAATAAACATAATGTTTTGGTCATAAAATGTTGTTTTATAAGTTACGCTAAACTTATATTGTGACCTACGTATAATGACAGATTTCGAATCAAATAACTCAATGTCGCTAATAAATTTACGCGCTTTCATATCAACTACGATTTTGATATTAATATTGTACGGAAAGTGTAATATTCCGCTAAATGTCGTTGGGTGCTATGTGTTTTAAAAATTTTACGAATAACATCTGTATTTTGCAATTTACTTTTCTTGTTTTTCAGTGATCCGGTTCCGCTATATGAGAATCATCAAGGCATAACAGCACTTAGGCAATTACAGTTAAATCTAATAAATTAAGTATTTTAGCTATCATTTTTTGGGTTGGCTAAAAATAATAATGACATTGAAATGTTAACTTCAGTTGTAATTGCTGCGATGTTTAAATAGCGAAACTGGTTGTCTGAAAAATAATAAAAACACATTGACCGCGTCGTTGGTTGAGGGCTAGCGTACATCAACTAACATTGAGGCTCGGGTTCGATTCCTGACGGGGGCAGGCATTTGTGTGATGAACATGTAGATGTCTGCATTTCCGGGACTAGGTGTTTATTAAATTTATTCTGGTATCTATTAAACTATTTATATGTATTAGTGTCGTTGATTAACATCTATAAAACAAACACAAAATTTGCTCACTCTGGGGTTAGATCAATTTGTTTGTGTTTTTTCATGGATATTTATAATTATTTATAATAACTCAAATGTTATTAAATATTGTGTCAAGAATGGAACTAAGCGTGGAGGATAAGAATGATAGAATTTTGTTTGCCAAATTGCCAAAGTTGCAATGCTTTGTTACCTTAGCAATTACCAACTCTTACAGGAACTTAAAGAACTTACTTAAAGCATTAATCCCCGATTAAATTATTTAGGAACATCACCTTTATATATGGTGCTATTCCACTGTGCGATTCTGAAGATATTTCTCATTTTGTATGACACCCATGCGGAGCCAGTTGCACGTGAACTATTTTCAAATTGATATTACTTGGGAACCTTCGAAACAAGAGAAAACGATTCGTTAACGAGATCTCAGATGTTGTTGATCACTTACCATCAGTTGGCTGACTATCTCACTTGCTTCGTGTCGTACAAAAATGTAAGAATTAATCAAAGCTTATCTGAGCATCAAACTCATTAGTTTCCAATTAGACAACTCCTCAAGCAACTGTTTAAAACTAACCTATGTTCTTCTGCAAATCATAGTGTGGGTGTACACTATGATTTGCAAATGTCAAAATCACTTTTACTAGGTGGTAGAGTTTCGCAGCGACTCGTCCGCATGGTACCATCACAAACTGACTTTTGCTCGAGGCCTAACATCCCGGCCTTAGGGTTGGCAACATACCATTACCACCTTTGATGTCTCTAGGCGGCGTGAATTTCTTACTTTGCCTTTAAATAACATGAAAAAATCATAAATCAATTCATATTATAATTAAACAAAAAAGTATCTTAACGACTGCTTCATCGAAAGAAGTAAGCAGAGGTATAACCTATTACCAGCCGAAGACACTAAGTCCAACAACACACCTATTGCCACCCGGGCACATATACAATTCCAGGCAACGTTGTTTTCTATTAGATAATTGAAAAAAAAATTTTTTTCTTGTTCTATTTAATATAAATATAACCTTTATTTAAACAAAAAAGCGCCAAACTCAACGAACGTTTTGTGATTATAAAACTTAAACAAAAGCTCAATCACTCAAACATTTCAATCAAACATTCAAATCATTCGATAAGTAAATTAGAGCAATGATATAATTAAGGATTTTAAGCCTTTGCTGAAAGAAAGAAAACAAAAAAAACAAATATTTTTTGTTTTTTATGACACGGAGTGAGACTGATTGTGGAGATTACGACAGTAATGACGATGAAACAAGATTTAAAAATAATTTAGCTTAACAGAGTTATAATGAAAAGCGAAAGGTATTACTTAAGTAGGAAAGTTTAATTGAACTCTTGTTCCGCTTTCTCAATGTTACGGATCACTTCATTTTCATGAAATTTTGTATAGTTATATCTCGAAAGTGTAAAATATGCCTACAGTTTATAAAAAAGAAAACAATACTTTTTTGGCATTGGGATGTGACTGCTACATCGGCCACTGGTGGTTTCTTGTTTCTTCTTTTTATTAGGAAAGTCAGTAGTGAATACTGATTGCTGTGCAGCAGCTCGCCCAGTTAGTTACAACCGCTTTTAATTATTTCTGCCGATAATTAGTCAATATAATTCCATACTGGGGGGTAGAGTAGCTTACTAAATCACACATGTTGACTGGTGCCAAATGTTGAGTCATATCACCCCAAGGGCTGGCTGCTATTTTGCCATCTCATTACGTCAAAAATATTACAACAAATGGCCATTTCCCGTCATAATTAGTGCTAAATAGTTCGGATTTTCGAAAAAAATTGGATTTGAGTTCTGCAAAGCCTCTAACTCAACGTTTACCATGTTCCGTTGTTTAATATAAGCTTTGGTTAATGAGGAAAATTAATTCACTATTGTTATTGAAGTATACTTATATCGGTTAATTAGATCTGTATATTCACACCTGTGTCGCCAAAGGGGTAGGCAAAGGTACAACCAGGGTATCCACTCACAGTCGAAGACACTAAGTCTGACAATATGACAGGTGGCAACCAGTCACATATCCTATCCCGAGCAACATTGTTATTTTTAGGGAATTGAAAAAACACATTTTGTTTTTATTTTCCGACCCAGAGATCGAACCTTGGACCTCATGTAGTCAAGTCCACCACCGGACCGCTAGATTGAAAGCTAAATTAGACTTTAGACACAATCAAATATACAACATAAAAGGGAGTAAAACCTCTGTCGACAAGACTGTCTTATTTCCGGGTAGGCATCCATCGCCCTACCTATTCCTGTCATTTTCCGACCTAGAAGGCCGGTAACCTTGCATAATAGTTGGACTAACACCTCGGCCAAAGATTTGGCGACGCACCTACAAGATCTATGGTGTCTATATGCCACCAATATATCTTACCACTACGAGAGTCGTGACAGATTACAAAAATGAGTAAAGCTGACGTATAGCAATAGACAAAAGATTTAAATTCTCATTAAAATGATTATTTCCTTGCATTTTTTTATGATATTGGAAAGCAAATAAGCAGACGGATTTCCTGATAGTATGAAATTCACCCCGCCTAAAGACACCGTCGATGATAATGGTGCGTTGCCAACCTGGGCCGGGATGTTAGGCCACGAGCAAAAGTAAGTTTACCGGCTACCTTATCCTCCGGACCGGAACACGTCAACGGCAAGCGCTGACGTTATGGCGGCATGTTTTTTTATCCCACGTAATACCTAATTAAATGTGCATGCAGCAATGAAGGATAGTCGAAATCCACTCATTTTCTCCCACGACAAGACCTTTATTGCGTAAATTAAAACATAAAAAATATTTTAACCAACTTTAATATAGGAGAAGATTATATGTTCGACACCTATATTATTTATGTCTTTTACTCGATTACGCCGTCATTTGTGAACCAATCAAAAGAACTTGTGGTCGCCCATTGGTCGAAATTCGACCCATTATTCTAAGGTTCTATTGTTGATTATCTTTCTGATAAGAGCGCCATCTTTATTTATCAAAAGCAACTACTTTAAGTGTTCCCAATTATTATTAATATAGTTTGTGCGCCATCTGTAATATTTTATTGTTATCAATATTTGTGTTTGTATGTGTGTCAAATGCATGGTAAAATGTGTATTTTTTTGATTTAATGCACTTTATTTAAGCATTGTTATTCAAAACTATTAGCGTCCTGCACTTCCCCTACACATAAAATATAAGCGTGCCAAATTTCATACTCCTCCGTCCGCAATTTTCGTAGAAAGGGGTCCAAAGTCTTTGCTTCACATATTAATATTGTGATACGGTTTATTTGTTAGAGCGTACTTTCGAGGTGGTCTCATTGCCAAGTCTTGGTCTAATTAATGATGGGATCACAGGGAAATCAAGAAAGGTATTAATTCTTTTTAGTTAGACGACATAATAATTAATATTAAAATTAGGTTCGGTTTTAGCAGTATTACTGCAATTGAATTATAGCAAGACATGGGCTGTTAAATTAACTGTAGGGTTACTCTTGAATCTCGATATCATGCCAATTGGAATTTGGGATCGGATATGTCATTTTAGGTTCTTTTGAACACAATACTAGCGAATTATTAATGTAAAGTTACCAATAAATTCAACGAATCTGATTAATTTAATTCATTGTTTACAATTAACTAAATGTTAATAATTAGCCAGTATTGTGTTTAAGAGTATCTAAAATTATATACTCGATTCCAATTTGCAATATTGCATTAATCGAGGTTCAAGAGTAACCCTACTGCATGGGGCACACAAACCGATTATAGTCAATAAAGACGATATGATACGAAGTTGAACCTTAGAGTAATTTACGCCTCATTTATTAAAAAATCATTCAGTCAAAGTAATTTCTAGCTAATCGGAACAACAACTAGCAAGAGAACTATACGTTATCAGTTTATGACATTGTCACAGGAGACGAAACGTGTCTTTATTGTTTTGAACCCGAAAAAAACAGCAATCTTGTAAATGGGTGTTTGAAAATGAGAACAGGCCAACAAAAGTGAGACAGGCGAGAAACGTTGGTAAAAATATTTTTTACCAACGTTTCTCGCCTGTCTCACTTTTGTTCTGTTTCTTTCTGTTCGCATTTTTTTCTCAGCTACGGTCCCTATCTGTACAATTCCACTTCAAGATCAAAAGAGTGTTACTGCCGATTGGTATTCTACTATAGCCCCGACCTAGAACCCTGTGAATTCTGTTTTTCCCCAACATCAAAAATTTGATCATCGATGGGAGTCGAATGCGGTCGAAATGAGAGCACTACGGATAATCTGTGGTATTACGTTTGCTGACCGCATTCGTAACAGAGATATCTATGAAAGTGTTGGTGTTAAAGTGAGAAAGGGCATGCTCCGCTGGTTCGATCATGTGGAAAGAATGACAGATGAAAGATTGACAAAGCAGAATAAATAAATATAAAATGCGAATTTGGATGGATGTGGTACCCGGGAAGACCAAGGTTGACATTCCACGATCGGATCAATCGGATATTATCCGAGGGTAGTGTCAGGAGTATCCAAAACCGGCGTGTTTGTATGAAGAGGTGATCAATGTGAAGGAAGCCAGACAGGTTTGTCAGGATCGTGGGGTTTGGCACTCGATACTCTCTGCCTACCCCGTAAGAGACTTGGCGTGAAGATATGTACGTATGTATGTATCTACATTTATTTATGTAACATATATTTATTTGAATTTCTAGTGTGTAACTAACCTTACGATTGGACCACTTCACCGGATTTTATTGGTATGGATGTTTTATATTTACCTAAAAAGCCTACTGCCTAGTCATATTTGTACAAATTAGTTGTTGTTCTTTCTGTTGATCTGGACCAAATATGACATTTCTGTCCTTACAAATTATACACAAAAACCAGTATTTGCTAAATTTTAATTACTTTACGTTTTTTTATGTAATTTACCGTTTTAATTACTGAAATCTGCTGAGATGCATCATATTTACAAAAAACTCATTTATATTTTGTATTGCAAGAACTTAAAGTATTGATTAGTATAGGTATGTACCTATTATTTGTGTGGCACCAGTAAATTTCACTTTCTGTTAGCCTCAAGATTGACTGCCAATACGCATTATCTCATTATCTTTCTTTATGATATTGGAAGGCAAACAAGCACACGGATTTCCTGATGGTAAGAAATTCGTGTTACCTAGAGACATGAAACCTGGTAATGATGCGTTGCCAAACTGTGGCCGGGATGTTAGGTCTCAAACAAAAGTAGGTATACCGGCTACCTTATCCTCCGAACTTGAACACGTCAACGGCAAGTTCTTGCATTATGTCGACACTCGACAGTAATAGGTTAGGCTTATGACTTATGAATATTATATGACTTATGACTTACGATTATGACTTAGGAACCTTCAAGAAAAGAGCGTACTCATTCCTTAAAGGTCGGCAACGCATCTGTGATACTCCTGGTGTTGCGGATGTCCGTGGGCGGAGGTGATCACTTTCCATCAGGTGACCCACTTGCTCTTTGCCTCCTCTTCTATAAAAAAAAGGCGGGCGTACGATTTACTGCGAAATTACCAACTAGTCGAATGTCACGGTTTTAGTTACCGTCACTAATACAGCCTATGATCGCTTCTCAGGAGCTGCTTGCCAGGAAGGCAGGTGGCCTATTCTGGAAATGAGTTTGGACCATCACAGGAAGCCTTTCGTACAAACTAGTTTTAGTTTACCTACAGTAATAATAATTAAAAAAAAGTATTGATTCAATTCGCATTTTTTTTCCAAAATTTAGCAATATTCATTATTTTTAATTAGTAAGTAGTTCATTTTTTATGTTAGTTGTAGTTAGTACTGCTCTCTCTCATATCTCGTTGTGTAGCGCACGAATGTATGTTTTTTAATAGACGTCATTTTCTGGCGATTATATTGGCAATACTTTAATATAAAATACTAAGTAGTTAGTTTTTTGAATCGCCTCTATGGCGTAGCGGTTCAGGTGTTGGATTTGACTTCATGAGGTCCCGGGTTCGATTCCCGGGTCGGGCAACAAAAAGAAAATGTGGTTATTTATATTTCCTTATAAAAAATGTTGCTCGGGATTGTATATGTGCCCTATTGGTACTAGGCTTGCCACCTATCACATTGTGGGACTTAGTGTCTTCGGCTAGTCGTGGGTGCCCTGGTTGTGCCTCTGCCTCTGTACTTCGGGGATACGGGCGTGAAGAAACTTTTTTTTAGTTTTTTGAGTACCATCATTTGTTCTCTTTTTGTCCAGGGGGAAGAACATCGTGTAAAACGTGGTGTGAGCACAAAAAACTTTTTCGGAGGTGTCTGGGGTAACCGTCCCCCAATACTTGAAGCCAACTTACCGAGGACTACCTGCCAGTGTAGTAAGTATCTGCAAGAAAATAGATGTTTGACCGATTTTACTAGTAGAAAAATAGAACGTTCTTACTGATAGCGCCACCAAGGCTGGATTGAGAGATCTGGAGGCCTTGAGGCAATAAAGGTGTGGAGAGGACCCCCTGTTTTCAAATTTTTTTACGAATAAGTTCAACGACATTTTTAATAGCTATGTAATATTCATATTTGATAACTAAGTAATTACGTTTGTACAAAGTACTGTTGGTACAGGTTAGAGAGTGAAAATAAATATCAAAGGACAAGATGTTTACTAGCGTTTAATAAAATTTTGATTTAGAAGACTATTTTTTAAGAAGTCTCTAGTGGCCCTTCGTTTGTGGAGGCCCCTAGGCTTTTTCCCAGGTTTCCCTGCCATAAACCCGGCCCTGGTTGCAACACACACCCATAAGATAACCGTAAGATCAAGATCATCCGTCCCGATAAATTAGATGATTCACATCGGGAAGCATTAGATGATTCGTGTAAGGTATAACAACAATTACATTTAGGTAGAAATTCCATAAATCGAAAATTCGACTAGTTTTTATAATAACAGTTAAAAGGGAAATGATGCATCGATTAATTTATCGTTACTAGATGTCACAACAAAATAATGGCTTCACATGGCTTAATGTCATTGAGCCATAATAATTTGACCTCCTTTTGATAGCGTTAACTTCCAAAGTGTGATCTTTGGTTTCAAATAACGTCATTTCTAAAAACTAATGATAATTTAAAATTTTAATGATAAAATTTCGAGATTCATAAGAAATATTTTAACCACCTTAATTTCGATAGTTTAATCTAAACATATATACAGGGATACTGTTAACTAAAGCATAACCTTTCTAGGACGGCTTTAGTACATCAAAAGCTACAATTTTCTTGGCCCGTCATATATTTTGTTAGAGGACGATGAAAATTTTGGGCCCAAGTACATCAAAAAACAAAAACATTTTCTGCAACTTTTAGAAAATCGCGAAAAAAGAATTTGGTTCTCCATCCAAAATGTTCATCGTCCTCTGACAAAATATATGAATAGCTAAATTCTTTTTTCGCCGTTTTCTAAAAATTGTAGCTTTTGATGTACTAAAGCCGTCTTAGAAAGGTTATGCTTTAGTTACCAGTAACCCTGTATAAATAGGAATCCTCATTTCACGTGGTCATCGCGTCATGCCTAAACGGATGAACTAATTTTGTTTTTTTTTATATTGGTAATTGTCAGGCGAAGGTTTTTATGGAAAGAAAAACCGGGAAAATTGCAGGGAAAATGAAAAACAAAAAACAATGCTTTAATTCACAAAAACGTTAGTGTCGGGCAACACAAAATTCGCCGGGTTGGCAAGTCATCAAAAAATCCGACCACAGTTTTAAAACTTGTTTACAAAAACATTTTCAACCAAAAAATACGAAATTTTTAAAATCATCGAAAGGTTGTTACTCATTATCTCTCTGAACGTCACTCACTGAGTTTGCTATACTGGTTACCGGTTTTAAATTGACACATTAGAATATAACTTATGACAATCGATAACTACATATTATTCTAACGTTAAACTACTAGTAATGATTGGTAATGTAGGGCAATCACAAGAATATTTTTTAAGCATTGATATATTATGATGATGTTTTATTATAATGGTAGGTCAAGTTCCCAGACGTTCTTTATTTTCTCATGAGCAAAATTTTTTGTTAAAGTAGTGTTAGTACATAATTTGAGTCATGAGTGTATGAATACCTGCTACGTTGTACCGATGGCCTGCTACGTTGTACGTATATACGTACATATCTTCACGCCAAGTCCCACACGTAGTAGGCAGAGAGTATCAAGTGCAAAATATCTCTTGCGAACTTGCATGGCTTCCTCTTCATTTATTCCATACAAACTCGCTGGTTTTGGAGACTTTTTTTGCCATCCTCGGATAACGCTTGAGCGGTTTGATAGTGTCAACCTAGGTCTCCCGTGGTAGATCCCCCCACCTACATCCATCCACATTCTGTCATTGTCACTGTCATTCTTTCCACATGACCGAACCAGCGGAGCATGCCCTTTCTCATTTCAACATCAACACTTTCTTTCAATCCGACTTTTATTCGGATCTCACTGACAAATGCAGTGAGACAGACACAACATTTTTTTCCGTAGCGCTCTCATGTCGACCGCGTTTATCCAACTCTTTTTATTTAAAATAGCTTACCCAGCGCGCCATTCACACTGTTCTCTGCACACATTATCCTTTCTACACACACGGTCTACATTTCGTTGTTGCTTTTTAAAAGCACAACCAATAGATACAATTTCATGAACCTGTTAAATCGCTACATCGTCAACTAATAATACTCTTATATCAGTTTTGGCTACGTCTCTTACAAATACAAATACTTCGGTTTTCTTCGCAATCAAATGTAAGCCTCTTTCTTTACTATCATCTTCCGTAACTGTGACCAGTGTTTGCAGTTTAGATGGTGTAGAGCCCAAAAGTACAGCATTATCTGCATCAGGCAGTTTACAACTTGTTCATCATCATCATCATCATCATCATTTCGGCCATAGGACGTCCACTGCTGAACAAAGGCCTCCCCCGTTGACTTCCACTTCGACCGGATGGAAGCGGCTTGCATCCAGCGAGACCCCGCGACCCTCATAAGGTCGTCTGTCCATCTCGTGGGTGGCCGTTCTATGCCTCGCTTGCCGGTGCGTGGTCTCCACTCGAGAACTTTTCTGCCCCAACGGCCATCAGTTCCCCGCGCTATGTGCCCCGCCCACTGCGACTTCAGTTTGCTAACCCGGCTGGCTATGTCGATGACTTTCGTTCGCCTGCGGATCTCCTCATTTCTGAATCGATCTCGCAGGGACACCCCGAGCATAGCCCGCTCCATAGCTCGCTGTACAACCTTGAGCTTGTTTATCAGGCCCACAGTAAGAGACCACGTCTCGGTGCCGTAGGTCATCACTGGTAACACACACTGGTTAAAGACTTTTGTCTTGAAACACTGAGGTAATATATATGACTTGAGGTAGGTAGAACAACTTGTTCACCTATTCGCATTCCCACATTATTTAATATTAACTTTTGAAGGCATGTGTCCGAATACAAGATAAGCGAGAGTGCTGACAACGCACAGTCCTGCTTGACGCCAATGTTAACATCAAACCAAAGCGATATATTGCCATCTACCCGCACACATGCTGTACAATTTAAAAAACATTGACTTCATAGCACCTAGCTGGGACTCGTCTGTCACATAATCCGTAAGTTCCTTAAACAACCACGATATCGAGATTCAAAAAACCACAGAAAACCCTCTGGCCCACAGCCAGATGCTTCTTTACGATGTTGCGGATTGAAAACATCTGATATGTGCATGATATTTCCACAAGATCCTATCGGACAAACCTTGCATCCTCTGTTCAACGATTTCCACACATTTTTGATGGTAAGCTGAAGGCCCTGTAACTGGTGCAGTCCATGCGTGAACCATTGCCTTTACACAAGGGCACTTCGGGTATTCTGCCTGTTTATTATCCTAACTTAAATTATAAGACGTATGACATTTGCAGACGTTGGGTTGCCTATTATTTTTTTATTCTATTTAACTAATGGGGCTGCCGCATGCAATCAGGTATATCTATGCCAGGTACGTTAACATGCTTGGATAATAAAAAAATATCATAACAAGCGCCGTGTTATTGCGAACAGGTTAATGTCTGAAAAAAAATCAAACTAATAAAAAAAAGACGGGTTGCCGGAGTGCCGGGAGTGCCGGCAGAACTTGAATATTAACGTTGTGCATTTTTGATATTTTGGAATGGTTAGCGAATAATTTTGCACGAATTGCTTTAATTATCAGTATGAAAGTACTATCATTTATGTACAAATATTATTTCGTATCAATAACCTGCGTTTGGATTGACAAAACCTCGCTAAAGTAAGACTAGACTAGACTAGTAGTCATACTTAGAGCGTCGTCATATTATCTGTATAACGAACATTGCTCGTCTACACATAAAGCATATTTTCAAGATGGAACAAATAGAACAATGTCTATTGATATTATACGTATCTGACATTATGTTATCTTGTGAGAATGTAATGGTAGGTATATTGCGGCGTTTTATCCATTGCGAATCCTATACTCTTCGGAAACATTTAAGCAACACAAAACAGCAATGAATTTACGTTTTATTTTGCCCTGAGCCGTCTTACGATCTGACGATCTGACGCGAGTTTAGAAGTTTTTACCCATTCCAAAAAAGTGCGCAACTTGCACAACAAATTTTTTTTAAGGTTTTCACTTCAAAAAAAAATAATAAAAAATATTCTGTCCAAGATTTTTTTATCCAACCTACTTTTAATATAATTTATTGTACTAAGCTTATTATAAAATATGTTTCATTCATAAAAAAAAAATTGGTTTCCAATTTGTTGACAATAATGTTTACAGCATATTAGTCGATGCTATAATCCTTACTGTAGCATATAAAAATACAATATTATCGCAATTGCATGGTAATCAGAGAACTATAGTCCATGCAATTTTCTCCTAGTGAAAATCCTACCTTTTTTTGCAGTTTTGCCAGCCTAGCGATTTTTCTTTATTTTTAAGATATTTATAACTTGCTTAAATTATTGTATAAAACATAGGTCAGAATTTAATTTAGACCCGTATCTATTGATTAGCTTTTAAAAATGTGATTTATACGTTTTCCGCAACGCGGTAATTAACTTACAAGCACACAAAAAAACGAAATAATTTAAATATAGGTATGTGGAGATGCGCTTCAGTAAATTTTCAATTCTAACACAACTTCTTAATAATATGTATTACAAATTTCACAATGTTATAAGATAACGAAGAAACAAGGGCTCTTCTGATGGCGAGAGAAAACCTTCCACTGTAGGCGCTATAAATGTTATCTTTGCGTTACTTTCTTATGACATTAATTTAAGCTACGTTTACAAGTCTAACGGCTCCTCCCCATAATGGAGCCATGACAATGACATGGCGCAGACTCACATAGTGGTACTTATATAACCCAACACTCCAAATCTACTAATAGATTAAATTAAAACATTCCAGAGTGTGGTGAACGTAATGACGTGCCTCGCATTGTTGGTGGTGAAGAAGCTGGCGTCAATGAGTTTCCCTGGATGGCAAAACTATCCTACTTCAAGAAGTTCTACTGCGGAGGCATGCTCATCAACGACAGATACGTGACTACTGCTGCACATTGTGTTAAAGGGTAAGGAAATTGTTGATTTATATCTTTACGCCCGTATCCTTGAAGAGGTTGGCAGAGTTACAACCTGGGCACCCGAAGGTATTTAGTTTAACAATGTGACACATCTTATTCCGGGTACAATTGTTTTACTAGAAATCTTCCTTCGTTTTTCATCAGATGCGTTAAGTTTCGAATGCAAAATTGTTCATTCATTAATTATAAGAGTTAGGCTTAAAATAAATAAAGTATGTATTGGTACAAAAAAACGAAACATGTATATAATGGAGCTAACAAATATCTAAATCGGGTTTATCGTTCAAAAGTAATGATGACACCCCTCACACACAGACACATCAAATTTATAGCACCTCTCTTTTTTCGTCGGGGGGTAATAAGTAATAGAAATCACCAGTCTCAAAACACTAGGGGTTCCACACAGATTATATTGGTTGTAAACATCGGTTTGCATCCGTGTGGAACGTAGATTTAATCCAAATTTTGATTTGTTTCAAACAAAGTTTCCACCACGATCACCTTGTGTAAGGCGTGATTACAGCCGTCTGGATGATGCTTATAAAATGTAAATTTAGGCCAAATAAACTGTTAATCATAAATTATGTATTATGTTTCTATCATCTTTAGTTGGAGATCTTCGTAGTTAGACTTACTGTTGGGTAATAATTACATTATAAACAAACGCTTAAGAGCTCTTACAATTAACGGAATTAAAACATTCGCAGGCACGAAACTTTTTCGTTTCGGCTTATCTTTCGGTATCCAAATTAGTCATATAAAATATGTATCATAGTAGGGGAGCCCAAGAGAGAAATTGTGCAATTATTCAGTCGTGTGTTTTATGGGAGAAACTTGTGCCATGAACAAATATGTCCATTCCTGTCAATTCTCTATATAGAGCTGTTCTGGTTGGGTAGTCTGTCTTATTTTATCAACTTGAAAATGTACTCGTGCATGTTAGATTAAAGTATGGTGGGATTAGTGTATGTTTAAAATTTTTGACGATAGACAAAAAAATTCAAAAGTCAAGTCATCTTTGTTCAGTAGCCATTACAGCGACCTGTCTGATTGAAATCTTTCCGACTTTACAGACAGATTATGTATGAGTATGAACAATGTTAATATCTGATACACTCGCGTATAAACATTAATGAAAATTACATTATTTTTTTTTAGTTTTTATATGCTTCCCATGTCGTTAAAACTTTACCATGCAATTGTCAAAGTCCAGGTTAGGTAGGTAGATAGGTTAGGTTAGGTTCCCACTATGTTGGAGTATCTATACATTTAGCATCTTGAGCTCCCCTACTCTAACAGAAGTCGGCGCATTAACAGGAAATATTTTGAGAAGGTAGCAACTCACTTCAAATGTCATTCAACATCTTGTTGTAATGATAGGAAACTATATCAATAATAAACTTTCAAAACGAAACCAGTTTAAAAACGACTTGATATATTTTTATTTATACAAAATCACACGCTCAATTTTGTCAATGGTGTTATGAATACGATGGTGTTGGAATAAATTTCTATAATGATTTTGTGGTGTTTATGTGACATTCTTATAATTTAATATTTATCATAGCATTTTTTTTTATATTGGAAGGCAAACAAGCAGACGGATTTCCTGGTGGTAAGAAATTCATGTCGCCTAGATACAACAAAGGGGGTAATGGTGCGTTGCCAAGGGCTAGTAAGTTCTTTTTAACATATTTTACCTTATTTAAATTTAAGGTCTGTAATAAAAAAACAGATACTTTATACTGTCATGAAAACTCATTCCTGTCCAAGAATATTAACTAATGACTACCTTTTGAACAAATTTAAAATCAAGAATACTTTTGCTTTTTAGGGAAAACCAAGGGTTGAAATAAAAACTATTGGTTTTCCTTATTGACCGTTTGATAGACCTTAAGAATGTTAAAAAGTTTTTAATATTTCGTAATCTATTGATTTACTTAACGTCTGCTACTTTTTTATTGAACGATATCACTTAAGAAAGATTCATTTCAAAAACCATTAATAAAAAGGTGATATTTATAACTTTGATATGGTTATTAGAAATATAAAAGATTCCTCAAACTTGTTTTCCCAAAGCTTCCAATTGGCATCGCGTGAATCATCTGCCAAACAAAAATGTTTGAGCACGTTTTGTTTACATATATTTTAAGAAAATATTGACTTCTCTGTTACTTCACAGAAGCTATCCGTTTGTACATTAGCGTGTTGTAAAGTTCGTTAAACTTGATCATTAAAGCAAGTATTTTTTTCCATAAACATATCTTCACGCTGAATTGTTTGATTGGTTTTGACGAGAGACCCAAAATTACTCATTTTAGCTATCAGGGGCTCCACCGTGCTTACATCAGTATTATTTGAATCTTGCTAAATGTCTGCTTTTATAAGAAACTTTTTGATACACGTTACAGGGTTGTCTTTCTCCGATGACAATTATATTTCGGCCGTTCAGAGAATGCGTTCCTGACACGTCGCGATTGAACTGACGACGTAACTTTGTAATGGCAATGCAGTTACGATAAAAATATTTTTGCTGGTTGTTTACCATTTTAACAATTAATGAGCATCAAAACAACGTTATTATATCAATAATCAATTAATGTTATAGTATTGTGCCAAACTGAGTGTAACAACTTGGTAAACAATATTTTTCTAAATCTAAACTGCGCTATTACAAGGTTATGGCAGCGCTTTATATTTTTAGTGCTGTGCTAACAATAACGGGCAATAATAGTATCGTAATCTGTTCTTATACAGTTATACTTTATAAAATAATACGTTTTGGTTTTCTTTTTAAGAATTTGAAAATAATGGACTATAAGATAACTTTTATTAAACTTTTATAAAAAATAAAACTACGACCAAACCGAACGCGCCAAAGAAAGAAGAATTTTTATTTTTAGGTTGAAAATGGTAACCCCCAAATGGCTTTACTAGCACTTTTATACTTAGATTAAAAAGGGTAACCTCAAATAGCGTTATGGGCCGCCATTTTGTGACGATAAAACAGTCGTCTGTTGTCGTTTCGTGCGCATGAACCACGTTCT
>NJDC01000412.1:25859-46363 GCA_002245475.1 Calephelis virginiensis
GTTTCCCGTGTTCGGACTCTATTTGTGATCTGGTCGCGGAGGTGGGAGGTGGGAACTTTAGGTAGGGTTGTCACATGTAAAGAACGTGACAATTTATATTGTTTCCCGATTTCTTCCTATATTCGTGTTCTGGTCGCGGAGGTGGGTGGTGGGAACGTCAGTTAGGCTTGTCACATTCTGTGTTGTTTGGAGGATTATATGCCACAACGGTTACACTGCTTACGCGGAATTAGCAAAATAAAGGCTTATTTTACATCTTTTATAATGGATTTCCGCAAAGTAACGCCTGATTCAATAAAATAGTTTATTACTGAAGCAATAATTTTTATAGAATGTCCCCACAAGTCTAATGTAAACATTTTTAATGACTTAAATGCTTTAACTATATCTTTTGCCTCAACAAATAAAAAATCGAAATTATTTTTACATATTGCTTCAGCAATGTTTCTGCAGTATGAGGTGATGAGCTAAGAGCTTTGGTAGTGTCAGCTGCAACGTCGGTGAAGAATTTTTCAAACTCCGTAGTTACTTCAAATTCTCCTTTTATGTCTACATCATCAATATTCAATTTATATTCTTCATTAGAATATCTATTTTTCCCAGGTTCACAATTAATAATATTCCATGTGGCTTATATTCATTTGTCGATCCTTTTACTATATTTGGCGCGAGGAGCATTAAATCCCAAGCGCTCTTATCACTGACACCTTGACTTTCGACTTAGTTCATTGTAAGGACTCAAGTGAACTCAAACTCAACTAATCTAATGGACAGAGACCTTACCATGTACGCGTATAGCAGTATTATTTCCACGTTACTAAATGTCCTCTTAAAAAGCAACTACACGTCATAAGGTTGTTTTTCTCCGATGACTATTAATCTTACTGTGGGAATAATTTTATTTATTTTGCTTATAGTAACCCCATTTGTGGTCAGTAACTTACCCATTCTTGCAGTCTTAATTTTATTGTCAAATCTAAACAAAAAAATTTGCTAATTGCGCAAAGCCCACTTTTTTACACACGAATACGATGGAGCAGATCCCCCTATAGTATCGACCATGTCTTCATGAATTTGCTTAGGAGTTTATCACTTCATATGTAAGTATTTGATCACCGTACGCTGTTAAATTTTTTCCGTAGTGAGAAAATGTTATGACTTTCCGTAGAGAAAAAGTACTAAAAAAAGCTTCAGTCGCTAAGGCTAAGGGTTCTGGGTCGCTAAAAAATATTAGAAACTTGTTTAGTAAGTCAGGCCACGAACTTTTGAATGTACCCTCGCATATATTTTTTATATAAGAGGAGGCAAACGAGCAAGCGGATCGCCTGATGGAAAGTCATCGCCGTCGCCCACGGGCATCCGTAACACCAGGAGTATCACAGATGCGTTGCCGACCTTAAAGAAATGAGTACGCTCTTTTTTATTATAGGTTCCTAAGTCATATTCGTTTGGAAATACAGCCCTCGGTAGCTAATTCCACAAAGGTATTGTGCTTGGTAAGATATGTCTTCGGAATCGCACTGTAGTAGATTGGCACGCATCAATATGATGGGTATGATACTTTAAGCTCTGACGCGATGTCCGAAGGTGGAGATCAGCGGTTCGGATCTAACCAAACAACTCCTCTAAGCATGCCTCGTGATAGATGCGGTTTACTCCGTGTTGGTCGAGCCTTCTTTGCAGAATAGACTATCTGCCTTCCTATCAGGCAGCTCGTAAAAGGCGAGCATAGGCTTACCGTCACTAACATCGTGGCATCCAATTAGATGGTAGAATTTTGCAGCGACTCTCACGGATTGGTACCAACGCCTTAACCATTCCTGTCGCTATAACGACAGTGTTTGCCGTTGACGTGTTCCGGTTCGGAGAATAAGGTAGCCGGTAAGCAAGCAGTAACGCACCATTACCACATTTAGTGTCTCTAGGCGATGTGAATTTCCAACCATTAGGAAATCCGTCTGCTTGTTTACCGTTCAATATCACCAAAAAAGTAGCAAATACTGAGTGACACAACATTTCTGCGCAACGCCAAGGAATCAAGCCGATAAGTGATTAGTCATTGACAATTTGAGATGCTCTACGTTGAATGCGGTCAAAAGGAAGGAGCTGGTACTGGAGAGCTCCTACCCAGAGTTTTTTAGAGGCTATTTTAGCCTTCTCCAGATGACCACGAATTGAACATCACTCGAAATGTCAACGCCGAGTACCAATGCTGGCTGTGGCAGTTAGGCAAACGTTCTCAAACCGATGAGATGCGACAAAGGAAGTCTTTGTAGTGGAAAACGTGCAAACTTGTATCTTTCTAGGGTTAAATTGCACCAGATTGTGCTGGCCCCAATACTAAATTTGGACAAAAGAATGTCAACACAAGTTGGTTCCGGCTATCGATGATATGTTCCCGAGAAATATTAGGCCGGCCGAAGTATATGACTTCCCCAGTAGTGTCGTCTGCATAGCAATGAGTGTTACTGATTTGCAACATGTTATTGATATGCAGAAGAAACAGTGTAGGAGAAATCACACAGCCTTGGGGAACACCAGCATTGACAGACTTGGACTCCGAACACGTGCCGTCGACAGCGACCTTGATGCTACGATCTGTCAATAAACTAGTTTATTAAAAGTTGCATTTAGTTTTTTCGACTTAAATCTAAATATGGTAGCTGCCTTCCCATTCCACTTATTTTGTTCTTATTACGTGGTAGGTACCAAAAACGGACCCTTAGCACGCTTCAGTGTCATAAAAGGTCTTATTGGTCATTCTCGATAGTAATTAAAATAATTATATCAAACTTAAAAAGTTAAAATCAAGTGAAATCAATTTGTGCTAAATAAAATAAAATCAAACAATAACTATTGTGACTCTGACCGTCTGAGTTCTTACGGCAGTAGGTGGGCGGGACAGTTAAAATTATTTATAAATTGTACCTATTTATAATTGATTATGTAAAAATACTTATGTTGTGTTATGGTTCGTGTGTATTGTGTAAAAAAAATATTGAAATCCCGTACAATAGAGCCCTTTAATTAGTATTATATAACAGTAATATTTTTTGTCCTTATATATAATATTAAATTAGTTTAAGGGCCGCGGCTCTCCATATGGTATAACCTCGTTGGTTGGGTCCCCTGGCGAACGCAGCTCTTTTTATGCTAAATCTGTGTTCTAACTTGTGATTGGTTAATTTAATTGGATTCGATTAGCTGACCAATCAAATTATATAGACGCAGGTGCAGATGTAGTATTAAAGGGGGCGTTATTTGTAAATAAAATACATCAAAATCGAGCCAAGAAACTGTACTCCCCTAAAAAAAATGAAGTACGAAGCTTCTAGTCAATGCCGTTTACCAATCCAGCTATCATGCACAGTATGTATTGACAACTCATTAACTATCGATCACTGTAATCAATATGAATATAAACTTCCTGATTATTTAAGAATGTAAAAATGTTAAATTTTAGTTATATGAAAGGTTATTATACCTTTGCTGAATATTTAGCAAATAAGAATATTTAGGATATAATTGCTCCTCGTTCCAATCTCTTATAATTAATATATTGTATCATCACTTTATTTATTGTATACATATTTTAATAAAAGAAAAAAGACATGCCCGCTGAGTATCTTGCCGGATTTTCTTAGAGTGTGGCTGAGTTCAAATTAAGTGGTAGATTTAGTAATAGTAATAATAATAAGATAATATAGACTTGACACAAGTGCTTCTAGTGGGGTTAATGTGAAATAAAAATATTCTGATTTAATTTATTTTAAAAGCCGCTAAAACTAACATTTTCAATATAGCCATTTGTGCCAAATTGTCAACAAACAAACAATAAAACAAATTAAACCGTAATTCATGTTAAAAAAAATGATTGTCAAAACTTTTGTAGTTCTTATAACCCTAACTGAAAAGTCGTTAATTCTAGTAGGTACCTAGGTATCACAAAATTTTGACAATATTTAAAACGTAAAACCCTGCTGGCTGCTTCACTAAATACATTTTATTATACACAATTAAACAAAATAATTTGCTTAATGGTTCATAGATGGCGCGGATATTAATCGTCTCACTGTATAAAATTAAAGTAAGTTTAATTATTAAATTTATGTGTATAAATGCATATATATACAATATATTGGGCAATCTTATATGCCAATCGCCTCTGTGATCTAGCCGGTCAGGTGTCGGACTTGACTGCATTAGGTCCCGGGTTCGAATCCCGGGTCGGGCAACAAAAAAAAAATTGGTTTTTCCAATTATCTAAATAAAAAAATGTTACTCGGGATTGGATATGAGTCCGGTTGGCGATAGGCTTGCCACCTATCACATTGTGGGACTTACTGTCTTCGGCTAGTCGTGGGTGCCCTGGTTGTGCCTCTGCCTTTGTCTTCGGGGATATGGGCGTGAAGATACTTTTTTTATATGCCTACATGGAGTGCAATCACTAGGAGTAGGGAATAGAGAGACGGGTGCGAGCCATAGCAGATGTGCAGCTAGTCAGCTTATGCGACTTGTTCACTGACTTCGTTACACGAACCATTTGATCCTCGTCAAACTTGCATAGTATATTACCTACAAGATAGAGTATAACTTTGACAAATTATTCCCCATATTTTACCTTGTTCTCGTGTTGTTCCGGGTCCGCTGAGTAGAATAGACCATCTGCCAGGCAGTTCGTAAAAGGTAAACATAGGGTAAATTTGACTAGTAGTAGGGTATGACTGGTGGTTGAGTGCACTACAGCAACTTGTCCGGGTCACTGTAAGGCAACCGCCACCTCGCTTATTTCCTGCCGCCATTATAACAATGCCATATATTGGCTCGGCGTGAAAAAGACATGAAATTATTTTAACAGAATTAAGTATCAAGTTTTTGAAAAAAAAATGTTTTATGAAATCTAAAATATTTGTACCTATATTTAATGTTGCGCAAATTTATTATTAATTATTTCGTAAATATTTTGTTATATTAAAATAGAAAACCTATATCTGCAGGTGCAGTAAGTCCTGGATATAACACAACATATTTAAAAATGTTCTATTATTTTCAGCCGGTGACGTATTCTCTCAGATTCTATGCGCGTCGCTCATATTCTTCGGTTTATTCGTATGCTATTTTGGACACAGATTCTTCAAGACTGAAATGTTCCTCATTGGACTCACCAGCGGAGTTTTCATTACGTACATTTTGATTTCTTTGTTGGCTGATCTGGACCGGCCTGGTGAGTTAGATTGTTGTTGGTGTGCCTGGCCTAAGGTATACGAGCTAGTATTTTACATATAGTCAAGTACACGGACTAGAAATATGCTGGTACTGCCTTACTTTTCAAAGCATCACGGAGTCGGCACTTGGTGGAATTCCATTGTATACACACTTTTTTGTGGTTGTTATTTGGTTGGTAACATTCAACCAAATAAGTATAGAACGTTAAACTAAAACAGTATTTTAATCTTTAATTTCAAAGCCCTGATGATGTAAAAAGTGAAACCGGTTGGCTAGAGTAACGTAAAGTATTAAATAAAGTGTATGGTGGATAAGTACAAGTGTTTACTACAAAAAAGTGTGTATTTATAAAGATAAAAGATAGAGCATATCGGTAAAACTGCTATTGCCCTTTGCGCGAATGTGTTTATTTGCTTTTTAATTTTATATAAATATAAATAAATATTTTATTATTTTGTAGCTCTTTTGGGAGCTTCTATACTGTCTGGATCCTGTTTTGGAGCCATTTGGCTATGTTTCTGGTATTTCTATGGACTACCACTATTCGCCGTCCACCTATCTACAATGAATGTTGGATTTTTGTTTGCTGCCATAATATACCACGGATTACCGGGTAAGGTCTTATTAACATGGTTGTGTACATGATAAAATATTTATAACTGCAAGTGTGAAGTCTATTCGCCGCAATACGGTCGGCTTTATGTCGCGTGTCGCTGCAGCTTACGACCTGATGATAATGGTTAATTAGTTAGCAGTGCCGAAAATGTTTTCGTCATTTGTAGGACAAATTTTAACTCAAGTGAATCAATCAAATATAAAAAGAGTCCGGTTTTTTTAAAAACATGTGAAAATGTTTGACATAACCACAAGCACAAAATGATGTGCCGACACGATCTAAGCGAATATATTTCACCTCAGCCAGCCAGCCTGTGAGGCAGGCGTACCCGCGATCCGCGACATGACGTCTATTGGAATTGGTATTGTTAATTGTTTTTCAATAATATGAATACAAAACCCATTTCGAGAGATATGGTTCCTGACCATATTTCAATAATTAAAAACTGCAAATAACCAAGAAAAACACCTTTATTCGTTTTAGAAGATGCCATCAAGACATGTGTTTTGTTATAATATTGAATTAGCTTAAGTTTTTAATGGACTATTTATGTTTTTAACCAATTTAAAAAAACGAGGAGGCTCTCAATTCGGTCGTTATATTTTTTTATGTTTGTACACCGATTTCTCCGAGGTTTCTGAACCGATTGACGTAATTCTTTTTTTGTTTGATGCGGAATATTTTCGAATTGGTCCCATAAATATTAGATTAGAGTGACATAGAAGAAATAAAGATTTGATTCAGGTAGGCCCATAACTATTTATTTTATGAGAAAGAGGGATTAATTTATTAATTTAAAAATTAATTTACGTCACCTCAAGACAGTAAATTAGAGAAACAAGAAAACTAGAATGATAAGTAAAACACAAGTTACTCTTTACCTAATGTGGTTTGTAGGTTAGGTCCTTACATATGAAATTGGCGGTTAGTCGTACTGGCCACTTTTATAACAGACTTCTCTTTGGCTAGGAATTCCAAATTCAAATTGGTACACCTATTTCCACATGTTTTTTTTCTTCTATTCTGATTGTTTTGCTTAGTTACAAAATGGAAAAGTTGAAATGTCGCGTTATTTAGAGTATAAGTTCCACCGTGTCACCGGTGCTGCAGAAGCGGCTCGAAGGATTGATTATTATCGATTATCGTGTCGCAAAACAAAAAGAGAGTATTTGGCTCTGACATTTTCGTTTTGGAAATAAACGGAAAAAACGATTCCTGCTGAGGTAACGTTGCTCCAGCAAGAAAATTCTAAACTAATTATCGGAAAGTTAAAAAATTCATATGAGCAGAAAGCTTATATTTGTGCAAATTTGTGCGCTAAAAATAAAATTTTTGCGTCTTTAGCTTTTCAAGATATTGCGCGATACGCGTTTTTCCAAAACGTTACCGCAGCAGGTTACCGTCACGTATCTCAAAGACTATACTTTCTTGCTGGGATAACGTACACCATATAGGACAATGGTTCATACTTTGACTAAATAAATGTATTAAAAAATATTTAAATTTTATTCCTTTCATACAAAATACCAATTTCGTATTTAAGGACCTAATATTATTATTTTAATACAAAAGTTTGCACATCGATATAAGGCCGTGCACTTTACCATTTTACATGATAAAAACTCTTGCAGGCGGTCTGTTACTACTTCAAGAAGATCTTAATTTTTGGACTCTATTCATATTCATAATGCTGGTGACGTCACTTGTGCTGGTTTCCATGACATTCCTGTCAAATATACTCTGTTGTGCTATTTTGGGGGCGTACGCAGTTATATATTCTCTGGATTTTTATATAGGATCCAATTTGAAGTATATCATCATTAATACTGTGAGGAGAGCTGTCGTGCCGAGCTTTAATAAAGTTGTGCTTTCACCGCCTTTTGAATGGAGGGGTGAGATATGTTTTATTTCATTATTTGTTTATACAGCTAAAGCTTATCCGACCCGGGGCCGACTACCGTGTAGTCCACAAGTAGCAGAAGTAGGGCGATATGCTTGTTACGTACGTTGTTGTTTTTATATATATGGTTTAACTGGATATCCCAGTTGTCCTAAACGGTACTCGTAATCTCACTATTTTAAAGAGGAAGGTATATGTCTGACGATTAAAAATTTTACTTTCATTAACATAGACGGCAAACGAGCCCCCTGATATAATTCTGCGGCTGTATGTTTACGCGTTCGTACGGAGGTCAAATGCTGAATAGTTTTCACGATTTGAGCTGAAGAATAACTATGGGAGAGTAAACAATCTATGAGAGGTTTGGTGTCACCACCTTTCTTTTTTCTACTGTTGTAATGTTAGTGCTCATCATTGTCGTGTTTTGGTTTGCAGGGTAAGACAGCCGAACAATTCACACAACAAACATACCTAGCTAAAGTGATTGAACAGGAAGTTTTATATGTATAGGTATTTTATACCCGTACGAGCCGGGCGGGCCGCTAGTTCGTAATATTTTTAGTGTCTATACGACGTTTAGGTATTTACGTTTGATACCTATTTCGGTCGCTCTAACTCTAGAGCAAACCTGCTCAGTGTACTAAGTAGGTACTACTTGTTAGGTATAATATTTATTTAGTGTAGAGTGAAGTGTAGGACCAGCTTTTTGTAATATAATTTCGAATTTTGCTTAAAAAACATTACATCTGGCATTGGTATCAATAACTCATAATGGATGTTAGAAGACGGTAGTGCGTGCCATTATCTTTATGCGATTTATGTATAGACGCCCTCATGACGCTGGTGTGGCTGGCGCTGGGGGCGTCCGGGTTCCTTTTCCAGCGGTGCAGAAGCCGCGGGCGCGCGCCCTTCCCCCCGCCGCCGCGGCCCGTCCGCCGCCTGCCGTCGCCGCTCTACGCACGACCCGGGTACCTAGCTATTGATAACTTCTAATCTAGAATTAATAGGAAAATATGTTACATGCATTAAAGTCAAGGTGGTACAAGTGGCGTGCCTTTCCGCCCATAACAATTTTATAAATAAAATCACCGATAACTGTAGTAAGAGCCCGCGTGTTCTAGTTGTGTGGCTGTCCCCCGGGGAATACGATCATAAGTCGGGGTAAAAGTAGTCTAGATGTCAACCTCCAGCGTCGTAACTGTCCCCTCACTTAGAAAGGATGTCATATCGCCTGCAATTTTCCCCAAGTACCTACAATCTGTTTCATATATAAAATTAGTTAAAATCAATTCACATTCACATTTGTACGAGTATATTCTGAGTTTTGCAATTGTTTTCAGACCGGAACAAGTTCTGAATACAAGTCCTACAACAGCGTGCGGTGAAAGAACTCCACTGTTGGCCTAATTGAGTAAAAACTATTTTAAGGATAAGAAACAAATACCAAAAGATTCCTCATCAATTTTATGAGATCTGTGAGATCGTCTCAGACGTTTGCCACTTGTTTAAGATAAGCCGATACTGTTGTGCAGAAGTGCAATATTTAAATTTATCAAAACCTGCCGCGTGTATGTGCCAATTGTGTCCATTTTTGTGTTATCAACTTCAACTTTGTCTAATTTCTTTCCCCGCGATTAGAAAGTATATAAACCAACATTTCTTATGTTTACATGTAATGAATCAAAGAAGAAGATATAGACTAATCTGTGGCTGTTCAGTAAATGCGTTCCTGACACCTATCAGTTAGCACAGAACTACAAATATAAAGCTCTGACATAACCTTGTAATAGCGCAGTTTAGTCACAGTTATGAACGCATTCTCTGAACGGCCAAAATATAATAATAATTTTACTTATCTTACGTTGTTATTGTTGTTGCATGCGCGCCATTTCCAAACCTCGTTGTCACTTTCGACAATTCCTATTTCAAATAGTATTGAGAGGACAGTGTAATGTGCGATCTTACAATCGGGGTGCAGGGGCCTTACCACGAGCTTACGGCTAGTCAAGTTTACTATAATCGCTATCGTCTCTTTAATTATTTGTATGAAAACTATGAACAGCGCCTCTATTGGTAACTAAAAGAAACACAGTTTTAGACCAAAAGTGTCATTAATTTTGACACGTAGCTTACCGAACGAACCGACCGAACCAACTCATGGTAAAGGCGCTGGTCTGGCTAAGACTTACTAAGTGTAGTTAATTTTTAAGGTCACTTTAGATATAGAAAACAATAACTATTAGACACTTACCTACTCATCAGCTTGATCATTACAATTAAAAATTACAACTTTAAATATCCCATGTTGTCAAGTTTTATCAATTTACTTGTTTTTAAATATTTTTTTATCCTACTTAGTTTGTTTTAATGGTCAATTTTTATAAAGGTAAAATTTAATTTATAACTTATTTATTTATGTTTAAAATTACGATATATTTTGAAATAGTATTAGTAGAAATTATAAATTTAAATTAATTTTCTT
Organism: Calephelis virginiensis; assembly: GCA_002245475.1. Lineage (NCBI taxonomy): Eukaryota > Metazoa > Arthropoda > Insecta > Lepidoptera > Riodinidae > Calephelis > Calephelis virginiensis. Next base: position 36,084 of record NJDC01000412.1, read on the forward strand.
TTTTATTAGTCATTTTGGAATTTCTAAGACTTAATTTAAATAATCAGAATAATTAAGGTTTTTTAACCATAAATGTTGTAATATGTGTTATGTACAACACTTATTATCTTACCAAAAAAGTTGCCAAAAAATATTGTAAAAAAAATATCCTTTTTTATTGAATAAAAGATTGTATTACTGTAATATTATTATTATCTACATTAACTTATTCTTGCGGCGAGTTTCGTACCGACTTAATTTGGTGACATGCTAACAACAGCGTTATCTAACAGGTCGAATTTTCGAGATCAAACCATTCAGAAATCCATTGAAATATACATAGAATTACGGTCCATTAGTTTATGAGCATTTGAGTAAAACAGGTGACAAGCAAAGAAAAGAAAAAAAAAGCTCATTAAAAGCTCATTCAAATGGTCTTTGGCTCTAATTTAGAACTAAATTAAAGGCCAAGGACAGTTTTAAAATAAAACACGCAATATTGCCATGGGAAAATTCTTTATTGCGTTTGCAATTACCCACTAAATAATTGAAGACTAGGCGTTTAGAGCCTACACAGTCCTAGTTTACGTTTAAATTGCAATTGTCCTAAGTTCGAACAAGTATCACAATTCACGTATCTTGGACTTGTGATTGACAACAGGTTTAATTGGAAGTACCACATTGACACCGTGTGCCAAAAACTATGAGCAATAACTAAAAATCGTGCTTATACCTTACTACGTTAAGCTACAGATGTATAAAGCTCTAGCCGAGAGTATTATCTCCTATGGATTGAGTAGTTATGGTCGCACTTTTAAAACGCATATCGATATAATTTATAAAATGCAATTACGTTTACTTAAAACAATAGTCCCTTTTTCAATTAAAGTAAATTATAAAAATAACATGTCTTCTTTTTCATTATTTAAATTTAATTCAAATATATTATTATTTCGAATAGAAGTGGAGCAACTTTTGCATGCGTGCTCACGTACTAACAATTGTGAACATAAACCGGTTTAATTTTAGACTTTGCCAGTAATTTTGAACTAACTATGTTATAATTATTGTTTTTTCTTTCTATGTATCTTTGTAAAAAACTGTTTAACTGCGAAGTGCTACATTCGCACAAACCCTTCCAGTGTTAATGGAGGTAGGAAATACCTTTTATTCTTATGTGTCTTAATAAATAAATGAATAAAAAAATAATAATTTAAAAACTGAATAGAGATGAATCGTAATCGAGCAAATGAAAATTGTCTTATGACTAGATGATTGGGCAGTCTTCTGCTCTCATACAACTCAAAATGTTCGTTTGCAACATATGGTGGGATCGAGCCGGTGCTGTAAGAACCATTTTTGGTTATGGCCACATGGCATTCTCAAGAAGTTTGACTGACTCTACAAGAACCTACCTAGTACCTTGAGACACACAAAAATATAGTTTATTTACTTTATGGCGCGCCAAATCGTATCCTGAGTTTTATCAGATCCACGTTTGCTGACCTATAGCCTATAGCCTATATATAGCTCTGAACCTGAACTTGTTCATTACACTTGTTAATTTTTTTCTAGCCGTAGTAAGGTACCTAAAATTTTTTCTATAATATTCCTTAGCGTAGTGCTTCAATAGGTTTTTAATTGTTATGTACTAGGTACCCTATTAATTTCTAAATTTAGTTAAATAGTAATCAGTGCATTTATTATAAGCCGCAAGTTCTGAATCGTCTTTTAAATTTCGTGACATGCTTCTAGGTGATATATTTATTTCATTTTTTGATCGCATTTTTCTTACGTTTACACTTCGGGAGCTCGCAACGTTTTTAAGTTTTTTTAAGGACATCTGGTGGTTTGATATGTACCTCCCCTTGGTCTTCCGAACAGGGAACAGAGATTGAGACTGCTGCATTAGGATTGTGTTTCGCTAAATCGTATGAAGCGGGCCCACTAGGTATTCAATAGTGAGCAGAAATAGGCGAGGTTAAGGCGGTGTATCCCTGAAAGGGCAAGTTGCTACTAAATGCTCAACCACTAATTGATTAATTGATAATGACCTAAATTTTAACCTCTTACGAGATACCCGCCAAAGAGGCAGATGGTTTATTCTACCTACCTAGAGGACCGGGAAGGAAATTTTAAGTGAAATATAGTTTGCTCATTCAAAACGAATTGTAACGAATTACATAATTTAATAATTCAGCTTCTTCGGAAGACATTCACTTTTTTAATTATTAAGTATCTACAGTTCCCCGAAAAAGTATCCCCGAAGACGATGGCAGAGTCACAAGCAGGGCACCCACAACTAGCCGAAGACATTAGGTAAGACATTAGCCACAATGTGATAGGTTACATATCTAATCCAGGGCAACGCTATTTTTATTAAACAATTGAAAATACGCATTTTCTTATTTTTTAATTGCCAAACCCTAACCGGTGACGTCAAGAAGTCAAGTCCGACATCGGACCGCTAGACCACAGGGGCGATACATCATAATATTAATACGTGAAGCAAAAACTTTGGACCCCTTTTTTCAAAAATTGCGCGGACGGAAAAGTATGAAATTGGGTACGCTTATAGTTTATGTATAGAATAAGTGCAGATCGCTAATATTGTTTATTAATAATGCTTATAAAGTTCATTAAATAAACGAAATAAACCATTACACATACTACCATGCGATTGAAACACATCTTATAGATTAGACAGTTGTGGCAGAGTTGTAGAATGTCGTGGTCACATCGACGAACAGCCGCCTCTTATATGTAGCTTTACTTTTGTTCAGACCGTTTTGTATGTGCTTCATGAGGCGGTAAATCTGATTCGTGCATGAAGGAGCTGCTCAGAAGTCAAATTGTTCATTCCTTAACAAATTCATTAACTTTTTACGGGCGATGATGAGACGCTCGTGTATTTTATAAATAGTGAACTAAATATACTTATCGAGCGATAACTGCACGGTTTGTCTATTCCTATGACGGTCGTTACTTTCCTCTGGTCAAGAAAAGTACAGCCTGCTAGCAGTACATTGAATATGTTCACTTACTAGGGGGAGCGGTTCGCCCTGAGGAGGTTAGGTAGGTGAGAGCAGGTAGGAGTACTAACTACGAATACGTTACGAATTCGTGTACTACACTGATATGGTCGGGTCAGCCGGAAGAGTAAATACACTGACTGAAAACCGTCAGCTAGGTGAATGGCTTTGTCGGCATCGCCAAACGCGGTAGGTAAGTTTGTTATAACTTTGAATCGTTTTTTTGAGAGTTCTTGTCAGTGGCTAGTAGGCTACATGAGACAGCGAGATCTCGCTATTCTGTAGGTATTTGATATTTCCCAACGTCCGGTCGTAAATCTGTCGATTTGAGTGTGTACTATGGAAAAATTCTAACTGTAACATCCCAATATATCTTTGAAAATTTAAGTTATTTTCACAGGCTTAGTCGCGTACGATGAGCTTGTCGAATGTAGGTTCAGCAAGTTTTGCGTGGTAATCCGGGCTCCTTGTGCCGAATAGTCCATCTGCCTTCCTGCCAGGTAGCTCGTAAAACCGTCACTAACAGCGAAATCCTACAAGGCAGAAGAGTTTCGCAGCGACTCGCCTGGATTGGTATCACCGCCTTACCTATTCTTGCCGCCATAACGTCAGTGTTTGCCGTTGACGTTTACGTGTTTAAATTTACTTTTGCTGGAGGTGTAACATCCCGGTTTCAGGTTTGCAACTCACTATTACCCCTTTTTAGTATCTCTAGGCCAGTGGCGTAGCGTGAACTAATGTGTATGTTTCAGCATCATATAAAAGGCTTATTTTTTAGGCAGGAACACAAGTTCAAATTAAAGAAATTGTGATATACATACATATACTGTATCATATATCAAAAATAAAAAAATCAGAATCTTGCCGTGCATGTGTCTCGTCTCCATAAAGTAAGCCTTTCCGTGCGTGTGCAGCGGCTGCACCAGACACCAAAATGTAGACGGCCGTGCAGATGCCCCTGTGGCGACGTTAATGACGTTTCATTCCGTTCTTACTATCCGTACGCACGGGAAACGTGTTCGCTTACGTTTTTTTCCCGATTGGAAAAATAAGAACGTGTGTGCTATTGTGGGTGTAATAGGTTTTCGAATCTAAATGTTTAAATCCGTATGTTTGTGCCCGGCCTTATGGGTTGGGTTATAGGTAGATATTTCACAAACATTTCCTACCTAATCTCCATACTTGTTCATAGATAAATATTTATCCAACTAGAATGCAAATATATATAAATACTTATTTAATACTTTTTTAAAATGCAATAATTTACCGCTACGACAAAAATCGCTTTGTGGACCTGGTATCAGAATAAAATAAGTATTAGTTAAATTATAGCATTAATACGATTAAAGAACATTTAAATTTAGTTTCATCCCTTTCGAGTACAAAGCAGAATGCGGCGCACATGTCCACAGACAGATAGTGAGTAGGTATACAAATCAAACGCAGGACTATCGCCGCGATCGCCGAGGGGAGGTTCTGTTGGATAGAGGATATTATTAAATAGTGTAAGCCGATAATAAGCATTGACAAATGCGCTAGTTTATTCGAATACCCAACATTTTCAACCGATTTTGAAATAAGGAGTAGGTTCTCAACGGGTGGTAGATAAATATTTTTATATACCTAGGTATGTTACTATAGAACTTCTTACAGTTTTTTTGCGATAGATGTTCTTCGTTGCTCTCGTCAGTAGAAACAATGTCACAGTATAGATGTAAAACAGTATTGAAACTAAGTCTTGTTGTCCACTAGATTGGGGAGTTTGTTTTGCCGTTTCTTCTCCTGACTGGTTGGGGTTGGAAACGGTAGAAATGTAAAGTACCGTAATGGTCGCTTACGGTAGATAATATAATATATTTATTTACATTTTAAAATTGTTTGTTTTCATAATTGGTCATATACCTACTTAATTAATACAAAAAAAAATCTAAACTACTAATTAAATAATATTTTTTATAAATAAAATATTTGCATACCACTATTTGGTAGAGTATGTTTGCACGCTTAAATAATTTTGGACTAGACTGCCTGAGGTCCCGGTTCGAATCCTGAGTCGGACAACAAAAACAAAATTGGCTTTTTCGGTCTTACTTAGTGTCTTCGGCTAGTCATGGGTGCCTACTGCCTGGTTGTGCCTCTGCCTACCTCTTCGGGGATATAGGCGTGAAGATAAGTTTTTTTATTTTCATTTTTACTGAAGCAATTTAAGACTACATTTTTTATATCATTCGAATTTCAGTAATTAGGTAGGTACCTAAGTACCTCGTTTACCAAAATTATACGAAGGAAATCTCATGGCACTGGTTAATTCCAGTAAAAGATGAATACGCTCGTGGGATTTAAAAAAAATAGTCGAAACTAATAACAACGTGACCTCACGTCCTGACGTGACACGCGCTACTGTAGGTACCTACTACAGCACCGTGTTTGTGTGAGTGTGCCGTCATCGAACATTTGTAGGTAGCTTCCATACTGTTTCACATTTGTATTTTGACAAAGTCCTCGGCCGATTTACAGATAGACAGATAGTCTGTCTGTAAATCTGTCTGCGATAAACTCAAAAACTACTAAACGGATTTTCAAGCGATTTAGGTATATTTGGTGTATATTTTTTCAACATGTTGAAAAAATTGAAGCTTATTGAGAGCTTTATTTGAATAGGTACGCTGTGAAAGCAGTTGATGGTCATTTTTACTAAGTCTACAAAAAAAGTCCGCAATGTGATGTCTTTATGTTAAGAATAATTTACTACGCTCACGTCAAGTTTTTCAAGAATTGTATAATCACGGTATAATTTCATTGACTCATAACCTGAGATACTGTAAAGGATGCTTTTAACATTGTTGAAGGAAAAGAAATTTACCTTACAAATTCTTATTTATTAGTCGATGGACTCGTGGTGGAATCAGAAGGCGAAAGCCTTCGTTGGAAGAAGGAAGAAAGCTTGGCTAGACTATGTACCGTCTTTGCAATCGAGCGCGAAACAGAAAGCATGAAACTGGAAGAGAGTTTGACTAACAATGTTAAGAGGAACACCGAACTCTTTTGGACGGAGGTAAAGAAGTCTGAAATTTGTTCGTCTGCCTCTAGAATAAAATATAGAATTAAGTCTATGAGTGTTGATATTCATGTAAGCATAGATGACGTGTTAAAACCTGGTGCCGCTTGCCGCTGGGTCTGAGTACTCAAATAACTCGAAAATAGCGGAGGCATGTGAGGCGGCATTATGATGGAAGAAGTTGGAAGGGCGATTAGAAGTGTGAAATATGGTGAGGCTGCAGGAGTAGATATGATTACAGCTGAGATGATAAGCCAGGTGGTTCTGCCACTCTGAACTATTTCTGGGTTCTTTGTAATAAATGTTGGAGGATCGGCAGAGTACCAAAACACTGGCGGCCTGCGGACATCGTGCCCTTATATAAAGGCAAGGGACCTCGCCTAATGGAGTGTTCCAATTGCAATTGCCATCAATTGATTTAATTGGCATCAAAAGTGTATGGAAAAATAGTTGAAAGGAGGATGCAAGGAATGGAATGTTGTAGATGGATCAATGCAGTTCCAAGTCTTGAAGAGGATGTATGGATCAGGTTTCACTCCTTAGGAGACCCACCTAACCCGCCACTTCCCCCGAAAGTAGCGGGTATCCATTAGGACTTTCTCATTTTTTTTAAAAAGGTGCATATATAGAAGTTAGATGGTTCACAAGGTATTAAAAGGTGACCGTTGACCATAGACACCAAGAATGTAAGTGTCGTGATGCCGTCCTTACATCGCAACCACAGAAACGGTAGGCTTTATGATACTCATTCTCCAGTACAGCGTGATGAAGAGAATGAAGTTTTAGTTGGTAAGGCTCCCATCTTAGACAGTCCACCCCAAGTCCCATTTTAGAGTACCTATGCGGATTTCTCCATGTTATATCCCGACGAGATGTCCCAGAACTCTACCAACAAGTAACTAATTATGATGACACTTCCTTGTATAACCTTCTCTCGTCCTTTACGACCCCCCTGGAAGGTGGTCCCTGGTAAACTTTACTGACATTATCCGAACTAACGCGGGAATTTTGGTTATTCTTGACATGTGTAGGCAGCGAAATACATTTATCGATTAAATTTGTTAGCAATGGTTTTGTGTTTTGGACTTTTATGTTAATGAAAATTAAACTAAGTATTAATGTTTTTATGTTAAAAAAACGTGTTTTTGTTTAGATACACATAAATATAGCCAACCTAGAACAACTATGTACCTACCTAATAGTCAATGAAGTTTAACAAATTGGCATTTATTCAAGTTACAATAAATCAACATACCTCTAGAATCACTTATTCATTAACCTAATAATAAAAAATAAAAACAACAAAGAAAGTCAACCTTAAATGTAAATGAGCAGCATCGTGTCTGATAACGGGAAGTAGCTTAAGAAAAAGACACGAGCTACATCACTGGTCACACAGTGCCGGCGTACACTTAGGGCAATATTCTATTCTATTGAATTCTGTAACATTGTCGTTAGTTAGTAATCATAGTAATCAAAGCCGTAGGTACCTAGATGCCAAAAAAATTTGTTTTTCAACATTTTCGCCGAGGACGTTGCTTCGTCGATCAGCGTAAATTTACCCAGCTGAGCTGACTAGCTGTTTGTTGGGGACACTAGTTTGCGGAGCCGATAGGTACTTAACAGCTGCCTTCCTTCACAAAAAAAAACCACCTTACTTTGTTATGACAAGTGACAGACACGACAACAAGTGCGCGTGTGTTTTGCCGCGAGCTCGTGCGGACGAGCTCCGCGCACGTATCCCTAAATCCTTCCGAGATTAGCCAAGTAACACACGAACATCGAGTTTCGGGTTCGGCAAAAGGTTTGGCCGTTTTTAACCCAAATCGAAACTGTGGCCGAAACTGGAATTTTTTGGTCGAAACGCCGATACCGATACCGAACCTTCAGCCGGTCTCTAATAATAAGACATTGCAAACCTTAAATGCAACTTATTTGTCTATGACTAGCTGTCCCGGCGAACTTCGTTCCACCCATTCTGTTTGTATTAGAAAACTTAACGAGACTAACGAACAGCAATTGATTTTTATATTTAAGAAGAAGATAATGGGAGCATCTATAATTTCTTTCCTAGAATTAACATATTGATAAAATTGTTTTTAAAAGGCAATTTGCTTATTTATCTAACTTTTACACATAATTCCGGGTTTTTATATGAATTGCACTAATTGGACTTAATTTTTATATTATTATTATTAATATTTCCACCTTCGGACATCGCGTCGGAACTTAAGGTATCATGCCCATCATCTCGATGCGTGGAGATCTACAACTGTGCGATTCCGAATACATTTTTTACCCCGTATAACACCTTTGTGGAATCAGTTACCGAAGGCGGTATTTCCAAATGATTATGACCTTCAAGAAAAGAGCGTACTCATTCCTTAAAGGTCGGTAACGCATCTGTGATACTCCTGGTATTGTAGATGTCCGTGGGCGGAGGTGATCACTTTCCATCAGGTGACCCATTTGCTCGTTTGCCTCCTCTTTAATAAAAAAACTCATTGATTCGCTAGTTCCCTTCGAACAAACCGTTAGACAGCTGATTGCTGCTTTGATTAGCGTTTCAGAAACTGGCGGTCAGTCTCATGACAATGATTTTTATTCTTTAATCTATCTAGTATGTTGCCATTGTCATTGTTCTTTATAAGCTACACAAATGGAATCTAACCACAAAGTAAGCAAATTATACCTATGTTTGTGCTATGGGTGTTAGTCAACTATATTAATACATAGAAATACTTAAATAGATACCATAATAAATTTAATAAACACCCAGACCCGGAAATGCTGACATCTAAATGTTTATCATAGAAATGCCTGCCACGGTCGGGAATCGAACCCGAGCCTCACGGTTGGTCGATGTAGTTAGGCGTGTACGCTAGCCACTCTACCAACGAGGCGGTCAATTCATTGCCTAGTTGCATAGACATGTAAGTAATACTATATTGTCTTTGTTAATACAAACCAACAAACAAAAAAATATGTTTGCATTATTTGCATATAATGACAAGTAGAGAATATAATGATTTGTTCTGTTTCCAATAATGACAGCTGTTGAGAATAATGATTTTGTACTTATAGTTTTTTATTTACATTACACAAAAAATACTTACATTGTAAGTTATTATATATTATAACGAACACAAACCCTCAGACCCATTTTTGATTAAGTAAAATGATACAGCACCCGATAAAGTTTAATATTGTTAAAGAGATTTATATTTTTGTTTGCGACAATTTGTAAATATTTGAGACTTGCAATATAATAAGGTTTTGTGTACATTTAGAAAAAAATTATGTAGAGTTAAATATATATTACAAATGTATTTTATACGATTTCTAACAATGGGTTTCGTTTTTAGGTATCTATTCAAAATACCACATAAGAACGTAAAGACAATAGAAGAGCGCCGTCGAGCCCGACAACGACAGTGTAAAAAGAGAAAATATTTAGAAATAAAAAATGATCCGGAGTTATTAGCCATAGAACAAGAGAAAAGGCGTATTAAGTATAAGAAAAGAAAAGAAGAAGGAAAAATTAAAGCAATAAAAGAACAAACACCTCGCGCTCAACGTGAGCAAAGAAAGAAATGGAAGGAAAATTCCAAGAGGTACTAAAATTTTAATTACCTATATTTCAAAGTGTATATTTGGATAGATAATAGTTATGTATTTTATTTCAAATAGGTACAGACTTACGAAAAAGCAAAAAACAACACCTTCATTTGAGCCAGTTGCCAGTCAGCCAAAGGGACAGAGCAAGACAAGCTGTTACGTGATCCATTGCAAAATTTTTCTTGAACTGATATGAAAACAGTGGTAAGAAGGATACGATATAATGAATATAAGAAGAGGTATGCGTTGCTAAATACTATTAATAAATATAAAAAGACAATCGAAGCCCAAAGAAAAACAATACAAAGATTAAATAATAAAATTCAAGTGCAAGAAAATACAAACCAACTAAGTCAAACAAATACCTCTAAGTTCGTAAAACAAGGTTTATGTATAATACCACGTCACAAATCATACGTCGAAAAAGTTCATATATTTTATAACGATGATAATAATAGTACTATAAGTGCTAGTAAAAAAGACTATGTGACGAAAAATAAAGTTAAGATGCAAAAACGGTATCTAAATGCTCCATTAAAGGTACTGTATCAAAAATTTATATCTCAACTTGATATAAAAATAAGTTACTCGAC
>NJDC01000412.1:47604-100214 GCA_002245475.1 Calephelis virginiensis
TCTTCAACAGTGTATTTTTTTAAATTTGATTTATCTTCGAAATTATTAACTTCACAATGGTGCCTCTCATATCAATTTGAAATATATTAATCAAGAAATTATTCTGGTTTAAAATAGTTGTTGTGCCAAAAGGTTTTTTTTTTTTAGATAAAATCATCAAAAAAATATTCCGGACTAAGATTCACCCATGAACTATACTTATGATTAATAGTTTGTTACCTACTAAAGATTTGTACACTAAATTTATTGTTTTTCTAGCTGTCTTACACAAGTTGCCCGCAAATTAAAGTTACCTATACAGTTTCCCATGGTGATAAAGTTAAAAACAAACATTTACGTCTACATCTAAATATTTAAACATCTTCAGAAACTTTCCCATTTATACTACCTAATAGGATAATCTGTGGGAATGTTTTGTTCTGGCTGTGTATGACATTCCTGTTAATAAAGTTTATATCAGTATAATACCTACAATGCAACACACTTAATCCCACCCCATTGTCGTACCCCTCGACAGTCTAGGGGCACACGCATCTGTCTGCCCCTCTACGTAAACCCTCTTTACATTATAAAGAGCCAACACGCAAAATTAATACACGCCGCCCAAATATAGTTGACTGCGTAATTTCCTTTCGGAAAACTGCATTATAACATTTTGCACATAGCTTTTTTGCTCAACTACTAGCGCCACCTATTATTTATAAAAAGTAAATATTATTTATATATTATTTATAAAAAATCTAAAAAGTATATTTTTTTATTTCGATTCCCATCATAAATATAGATATAATATTACAATGAAACGAAATCTAATGTTTGCCTATGATAGGCAACTTGTCGAACTGCGTGGCAAATACCTATTAACTTTGTAATTTCTGTGTCCTTTAGTAGGCACCGGTTCAATTTCATAAATTTGTTTATTATTAACCAGTGATAATTTTTTCGTTATTATTTTTACAAAAACATCTTGCTCACCTACAGTGAAAAGTGGGTTAATTAAATATACATAACTGAATTCCCTTATCTCTTGGTCGCGCATCACGCCTGAACGCACGGACCAATTCTGCTAATTCTTTTTTTGTTGTCTTAGTTATTGTCCTGAGAAGCTTTATTTGCCCAAAAATCAATATTAGGTAATTGTTAGGACAAGACAATGTCGGTTGGTTAGCTAGTGTGTTATATAAATTACTAGCTGGAAGTTCGCTTGACAGCTACTGACAGTTTGTATGGACAAAATTGAAGTGTGATTTTTCCGCTTTTACTGCAACTTTCCCGGGGTTTCTCTTCACATGATTCTTCTTCGGACAATATTCAATACAACAAAATAATAATGAAAGATGACCACGTGAAACCCCCATTCGTTTTTATTTATATGGGTAAGAGATTGTGATTGTCAAAGATGCATTTAAATTCGTATGTTATCTACCAACGGAATTCAAATTATTCTGTAGGTAAAGGTTTTATTATTGAGTTAAGTACCACAGGTAGGTAGGTAAGTAGTTAAGAAACAACAAACATTATATGGTTAATGCTTTATTTATTAATAAATTTCGCTTTAATCTTCTCAATCTGTATGCACTTACAACTAAGTAATAATTTATTTTACATTAAATTTTATTACAATTACACTGTCTTATTTCACATTCGTATTGCGTTTCACTATCGTAACTTATATATAATTGTCAATGTACACTCCGCCTTGTGCTGTATGATACAAAATATAATTTAATTGAAATCCTAAGAAATAATAGTTTTTGGAAATAGCTTTATCCAATTAGGTGAAATGTAAATATCTACATTATAATCACAGCGACGTCTTACTGAATAAATAAATTAATATAAATTCATTCCGAGATGTGCTATTGTAAACCCGATGAACACATTACAACATCTATTAGGTGTAGGTAGTTATTAGACAATAATACAAACATGGCATCGTATGTCGACTTTCTGTTGACATGGGGTGTGAAACAAATCGCCGTAACGAAGCTTATTGCCACGTTTTTCTCTATGGCATAATATTTCGCGTCCCCATTGCATACATCAAAGAAAAAGGGTTGTGCTCGAAGGGCGCTCAACACTCAATTATTACAAACATTGGCACAAACAATTTACGTAATTCCTTGCGAAGGCTAAGAAAAGTTTTTCTATTTTTCAGTAGATGGCGCTTATCTATATTTACAAATTCTAGCTCACTACCTATCCAATGTGCACTCTAAACTATGCGACAGAATTTGTTACCTAATTACAATAAATTTTAAATCAGATTGTCACATAATTTATAGTGAATTATATGTACTTACAACTATTTTTGAACATTATCAGTTGCTTTAACTGTTTTTTTTACAAATCCATCATCAAACTTCAGTTGTTAGGTATTCCTGTATTTGAAAACTTAATATAAGTAGGTACCTATATTCATTGTCATATTATCAAACGAACAAACAATTATTATAATTGCTCATTTTATATGTTTTATAGTAGATAAAATAGTTTTTACTAAATATCTTTGTCACTTTTATCAATTGTAAAATGCTTCAGGGTTCATTTGATAAAGTTTGATAACAGGAAAAGACAAAAGTTGCACCACTTTATCAATAAATTATGAAAATTGTTTATTCACGGCACAGAAGTGTTTTCTTGCAAGTCGGCCGCCAGAGCCGCGGAGTCGTGGCCGGCCGCTGCGGTCATATTGAGAGCGTTCATCGACAGGTGCGGCTCGTAGTTGTGCGCCGGCTCGCCGCTAGAGGGCGACTCCGGTACGTTGGTCGGGTTCTCGGGCATCAGCAAGCGATGCGGGAACCCGAATAGCTGAGATCACTGAAGTCGCCCCCAATAGTTGGACGCGAGGTCTGGCCCTTGCGAAGGAATTTGTACAGGAACGCTAACGCCCGCAGATATAACGCCTACAAACAAAATATTCCATGTTAAGAATGTTAACGCTTGTTAAAAAAAAGGGAAAGATGTGGTTACCCAATGGATTGCTTATTGGTTAATTAACAATGAATATGGTTAGTAATCTTAATCGTAGAAAGCTTAAGGTTTGAAAGCAGATCTCTGCATTATTTCTACCAATACACCTTCAATAAGATTTAGGTAGATAGGTACGGGTGAATTCCTGTTTTCGTTTTTTAAATGAATTTCCAAACTGAAAAGGTAGACTGGAATATTTTTTTCATTATCACAAATCCAGATTAAACTACAAGTTCTTGTAAATATATCTATTATATCTTTTAGTCAGGGGTTCTCAAACTTCAAAGATCGGAGTTGGCGTAAGGCTTGGTAGTAGGGGAGCCCAAGAGGGGATTTTTGGACTAACTCAGGCGCGTCAGATTAAGATACGGGAGATACCCAGTACCATTGTTGAACACCTCCATTATGTATCAAATCTCTACATAGACATGTAGGGTTGTCTGTCTAATTTTTTTTGGCTTGAAAATATACTCGAGCGTGTCAGATTAAAGTAGGGCGGGCTTATTGTATGCCAATAAGTCCATGTTTGAATTTTCTGATGATTTGAACAAGACGTACGGGAGTAGGAAGTTCAGAAACTTTAAAAAACCAAGTCATATGTGTTAATTGTCTATTACAGCAATCTGTCTGATTGACATATTTCTGTCATCAGAGACACATTAGGCATATATATTATTAATATCTGATGAGTTCGGCTATGATCAAGTGACTGAAATTGCTATTTTAGCTTCTAGACACTTAACGCACCGCTAAAAACAAAAACCCTACATGACCTTTTTTACTCTCCACTATTTAATCGACAAAGTGCAATGGGTCCCAATGACGCTGGAGTTGCTACACATTTTGCATCGCGGGCTCCCCTACTATGGGCAGTTTGGGCGATGGCCCACGGCCTCACGGTGCGAAGATTGCGTCTATTTCAGGCAGAAATAATTAAAAAGAAAATTATTTAAAATTCAAAAGTGTACGGAACAGGGCTACTTTATAATTATCCAATTATAAAACTATTAACTCCGTCTGTTTTTTATATATAAAAAGTAAGTAAGTATCTTTACGCCCATATTCCCGAAGGGGTAGGAAGAGACACAACCAGGGCACCCACAACTAGCCGAAGACACTAAGTCCCACAATGTCTTTTACAATTGCCCGGTACACATATCCAATACCGGGCAACTTTATTTTTATAAGAAATCTCGAACCGAGGATCGAACCCGGTCCCTCAAAAACTGGAAGAATTAAAGTCCAACCCACGTACGTACGACGTAGAAATTATATATCCAGAGGCGGATTAAATAAAGAGAGCTTCCTAGGCAAACACCTCTTTGGCGTCCCTCTATTAGAGATAACTAGGTAGACCCCAGGACACGTGTACTTAGGCATGAATGAAATATGTGGTGACAGTGAAGAAAGCAAGAAGGAAAGAAGAAACATGGAAATTCATGATGCCCCTCTGGAACCAGATCTGACTGTGTATGTGTTTTGACTGAAACATTAATTTTGTTATTTTTTTTGTTCAAAAACTTCCACGCGCGCCTCTCTGTAATCTCGCGCCTCTAGGCACGTGTCTACTTTGCCTTAGGGATAATACGCCTCTGTATTATATCGACATGTGTTTCAAATTTATTCCAAATCTATGATTTAATATCAGACATAGATGAGAAATTCGCAAAAATACTTATTTTCCTAAGAAACTTCGTATAACGGAATCTGGACAAAAACATTGCTACACGTATAACAATACAATAAAACGTTTGCGTTTGGAATATCTGACTGGCAGCACTAACAGCGCGTAACAGTATATCTACCCTTTTTTTAGTAGTGTACCTACTTGCCAGAGTTGGGATTAACATTCTTGAATATTCCTGCCGCCATTATGTTAGTGTTTAGCACTGTCGTATACCAGTCCGGAGACAGGGCTAGCCGATAGATTTGCACATTAGGCCTAACACAATGACTCGGGACAACAACGACGCCGTAACATCTTTGGTGTCTAGAGGTCACGGTTCTCTCTTACCATCAGAAGATCCGTATGCTTGTTCGCTGTCTTTACTAGAAAGTATCAAACAGTTTCTTTCCACTGTCTGTCCCTATGTAAGAAAACTATTTTACTCCGAATTTAACGACATCAAAAAAGGATTGGAGGCCATATTCATTAGAAAACAATTGTACATATTTTTGTCACAAATGAAGCGGAATGATATCTAGAATCGCAAAAGATTCCTTGATAAACATTACATTTAGGTCTCAGGCCGCGCCTTATGTTACGTTACGACGTTAACAAATAACAACACAAACCAAAGGTACTTTCCATATTAGAGGACTTTATATCAAATAATTAAGAACCAAAACCACTGTGACACTTTATATGGGAACAAATATTTCCATATAATATGTTACTCGACCTGAATTATGATTACCTCTTCAATTAATGAGTACAGCAATAAGTTCGTAACATAAATAAATGCGCTAAACCCTGATGACTATCCTTTTTTCTTAATTCTGTAGAAATATTCAGTTTCAGATGAGTAGTATTCGTATGTTTCACGAGAAAGACTGGAAAATTTCACAAAGTGATTTAAAGGTATTATCTAATAATGAGGCCACATTAGGGCGGGGTTTAGAAATGGCGACATATTGCCGAATATTGGCACAATTCAATTGCGTGTACTAATAATCGGAATTCAATTGAAATCCCATTAGACATATGATGGATCGTGGCGACCGCATTAGCTGCGGCAGATTACAAATGTGCATACGTTACTGATGTATATCTGGTGTACGTCAGCGGCAGTTCGCGGTGGACTGGCGCCACCTATTGAGGCTTCACATTTCTTTAGTAAATTAAGGATATTGTGGAAATACAGTCATAAATAAATTTTGTTGCATGTTTGCACACCATAACTTATGCCCATGCAAAGACCCTGTAACCCGAGACGTTCAAACTAATCAAAACAATTAGATTTTAACATCGCTGCTATGTTAAAGGATTTTGTTCTAATTTCAAAATATTATCTCTTTTTTTCAAGGCTGTTTTGGTTTTATTTTATAAAGTTAGTAGATCTAGTCTACCAGCAGTCATTAAAATGGCCGAAAAAAATTGTAACTTAAATAAATATATAATTTTCTTATTAGAATTCAGGGATCAAAAAATACTCCCGGCCAAAGTTACGTGCCACAGCTAGCCATTAAAAGTGAAACCCTAATTAAAAGAAATGTATTTTGAAAAAATATGAAACGCGAGAAGTAGAACAAATCCACATTATATAATATCGCACAAGCTGGAAATGCGACTGTCGAAATACCGTAAAAGAGTAAATGAAACGCGAGCTTGCATTTTGAATTGTGAAAAACCCCCCCATTGTTCGCGGCCACTGTTGAATGTCTGCCGAGGAACAATGTGAACGCCCCAAACAACAATAATTCATACCGCTTTCCGCCACCTACGGCTAAAAATGTCCGCCGCATGATATATAATATTGAACGGAAAAGTTACCGCTTTTTAAAACAATGGAGACGTTGCTTTTTTCTTTTCAGGACGTACCTATACAAAAATTGTTTAGGAAAATACGAGGCTTAATGTTATTGCTGGATACATGGATTATATTGATATTGATGGATACTGCATTACGGGATAATGAAGATAGGTACATCAAATATAGTTAGGTACATACCTAATCATTAAATGCTAACTAAAGTAATCGGTATACGTTAAAAACTTAGGGTAACTTGTTGTAAATTTTTGTCAGCAGCTTGTAAGAGTTGTTTCACTAGCGCGTGACCTTGTCAGCCTTTCAGTACGGACTGATATGATAGTGCGTTCAACTTAAAAAAAAATCGATCGTGAGTTTCAATAAATTTGATATTGCGTGTACAAAGTCGATCACAGACAAACCAACGAAATAAAACTGGAAATGGATCTGGTGAACATTTTAGGTTATAATCGATGAACAGTTTTTCAAAAACGCTGTAATTTCCACGAACATATTTTGTTACATTACAAAAGCTGGTAGGTAACGTGCTTGGTACGCCAGCAGCAGAGTTAAAAGCTTTCCGAAAATGGACATACATTAGCGTTATCGTATGCACTTTTCTTCACAACAATGTTCATGAAGATTATTTTAAAACACCGCCATCAGATAACTTAAACCCTTTCTTGTTACAAACAACAAGTCGTGAAGACTGATGCAATGCATGTGAAACAGTAGAGAGGTCACCGGGCTAATACAGTATCGACGAGCAAATGATTACTTTTTGAAACTATGTACTATGTAGTTATTATAAAAGAAAACCTAGTAGCCAATTTCGAGTTTTGCTATCCTCAAAATTCATCTTTTGATAGAGGGCTAAGAGAAGGACCTGGAGTCGTCTTGCATTTGGCAAAAAAAAATCTCAAACGGTAGTTGACAGTTGTACATACTTAAGACTTGTCTTTTCATACGATGTCACTTTTGGGAAAAGTAGGTGCGACAAAGTTGACTTAAATTTCAATTCCAAATATGTTCTACTTACAATTCAAACACTCACAATCCATAAATACTCTGTTTCTAATGTTGCGAATCATTACGTCAGTAGCAACAAATTGTTATTTTTTATTTTCCCATATTTACTCAAAATAAAAGTCTTTTACACTATTATTTAATGTTGTATCTTTTTTTTATTTGTTTTTAATTATTATAATAAACATAAAGTGTACATTTTAATATTAAGCAAATTTTACAATTTTGGCTTTTTTTACTTAACTCGAAAAGTTTACTTACTACTATTCGTACACAATTATTGTAATGTTATTTAAATATATGTGTAGTATTTTTATACAATGAATTAATTTTGATAAAACACTCATCTCATCATTGTTGACCGTCTTTCCTTAAAAAGTTAGACACATGTTGAACATTTAGGTATAAGCCCTGTCTAAAATTGACATCCAACCAATAACTGATTGGTTGTCAGATTGAAATTTAATTTTTATGACACTGGGTAAATGATTCTTTTCTTTGTGAATATGTGTAGAAATATTGTAAAAATTATGTTAAGGTATAAAAAAGCGTTACGAAAAACAACAGTGAGAGTTTAAACACATTTCCGTTAGTGATTTTGAGAACGATTTCGGGTAAACATACTTAGTTGAGCCAGTATAGACCCAGTATTTATTTACTTTCGAACATGTTTTCATAATCAAAATATCATACTAATAGGGTTGTGACGGGTTAATACGATCGTGTTGGGTATCAACAGTCCCCCTGAGACGGGCATTTTGGAACGAAGTTCCTTATTAGAAGGAAAAAATTCGGCTAAGGGGCTAGAAGGAAAAAAATCTCACGAAAACTTGTCCACGACACTTTTTGTGAGAATGTGCAGCATGCGCATGAGACAGAGATATTTACAGAAAAAAACATAGATAGCTTCAATAAACCCTTTGAATTAAGTATGAGCTCTGTATTTTCTAAAATCGTTTTTTTAAATAAACGAAAACATAACGAAAACACAATAAACGAAAACTCTTCATTTGCGCTAACAACGGAGCTCTGTTTCGATTATTGACGGAGGCATGTCTGCATGTCAGGGTCCGGGTGTTTATTTCATTTATTCTAGTGTATTTTATGTACGTATTTGTAAGTATAAAATAGCTAACTAACACCCATGCTACAAGCAATCATTTGCTTACTTTAGGGGTTAGAATTCCGTATGACCATTTCACGTGTGATTTGTCCAAAAGTATTCATGTATGTTTAAACATGCTTTGGCCCGTGTAAGCTTGTTGAATGTACACGTTTGTTAGGAAACAGACAGACTCACGCGGGACACGCTAGATAGCTCCGTTGGTCAGAGCATCAGCACGGATCGCTTAGGTCGTGGGTTCAAACTACAACCGATGTCAGTTGATTTCTCAAAATTCTCACATATTGTTTAGACATTAATTAATTTGGGTGGTCTTTACTATAGCTATGTTAATCGAAGCAAAACATGTACCAACTCTGTCACTTTGTTCTATGAAACATCTAAAGTAACGTTTAATAAAAAACAATTTGCTAATAAGTAAATGCGAGACTTGTAAGACTCAAGACCTGCAAGACCAAGACTCTGAGCGTATTACCAAGACCCAGATCAGGTGCGTTGGCGTATGATCCAGACGAAGACTGACTTAGTTTCGTCCTGTTCTTGCATTTGGGCAACACTAGACAGTGCTCGTTCCGTTCAGGTTCGGAAGACGGATTGGCAGTTAACTTACATATCATGAGTATTAGTAACCCCGCCCTGGCTTGTCTCCAGACATCGCGTATTTATGTCTTACTATTAGGAGACCCTCAGTTTTTCCTTCTTACTTCTCATGGATATAAGAACTGGCGGTGCAACTTCGTTGGCATTTATTTGCTCTGTCTGCACCAAGCACACACCGACCGCTCCTTAGCCAGGTAATAACATATGTTGTGAACACTACGCCGTCGCGGTCGGCACTTGATAGACCTTCATTGGTAGTAAAAGAAACCGGTCAGCCGAAATCATATTTAATTTATATGGAACGGTATAAGTGCTCGTGGAAATAGTACGTTATTTTGGATTTAGGACGCAATACCAGTGTGTCATAATTGTATTATATTGTTTGTGTATGTTATAAGTAATACAATAACGGGTTACTGGTCCTGGCTGCTGTGGTTCGGCCATTTTGTTGTTTCCGCGCCAACATCGTATTTACTTTACACCTTGGCACCAACCAATAATTACTTAGCTACATCCATGTTGCTATGTATTTGTGTACAGTATTCATTTAATTTTTTGAGATACTGTGAACGTAAGCCGATGGCAATAACATATTATATGAAAAATGAAATCATGAAGCTGGTATATGTCATTCAATCCACAAAGATAAAAATAAATCACAAAATGTGTGGCTAAACGCAAAACTCGGCAATAGCTAGATCAAATTGTACGTACTTATTTCTCTAGATTTTTGTTTAGGAACAAAAAAGATTCTTGGTTTTTACTCGAACAAGCTGCTACTAGCTCTCAATGTTCGCCGAGTCAGCAAGCTAAACCAAAATACTAGTCTTACATGAATAAAACCGAATCCCTAATGACGTTAATGAAGTTTGATTGGCTAAGCGTTTGTTGTTATACGTAATGGCCACGACAAGTCCGCATTCGGATTTCCTATTTGTTAACAAAAGAATTCGATATTCAAAATCAATTTAAAAGTCATTTGTAAGGAACAGACAACGGCAAATCCAATCGTGGCTGGGTCGTCTATTTTTTCCACTTTTTCCTTTTATTTTTTGTTTCCCGTCATGTCGCGGTCTTGTGAGCCAGACGCCCCTTGCTCTTGACTCAGCGTTTTTTACATTTTATTACGAACTTGGTAAATATTTTCCAAAGCCTGATTTCGCCGATTCTGTAACGTTTTCACTAAAAACGTTTACGTTATTGATAATAGCATGTTAGTAAACTTTGTCTTTTGTGTCGGATAAATGTTGATTTCATTTTCAGACTTGTCGTGTTACAACTTTTATGTAACTAATTTGCGGATTAGATCGACTACCGCAAAGATACATATACAGGTCAACATTAATTGTTTTAGAAATATCTGAGACGATTTCAACACAATACGTTACAATACCTAACAAATTGTTAAATATAGTTGTGCACCAAATACAGAGAAATCACAAATTTTCGATCGATATCTTCCAGGCAACCCTAGAGTATGGAACAAAATTTAGCCAAATACTGTGCATATATATATGTATAATATAATACTAGACGTCACAAATCATTCTAAAAGCAGAAGCTGGTTGTAATTATAAATATTTATCCTGTATACCTATCCTCCTGATCTACGGAGAGAGAATTCCAAAGCCTCCTTGCTTACGAAGTGAAAGAACGGCTATAATAACAAGTGTTTCGAGAGAAAACTTGAAGAGAATAATTATCACCGGACCTAAGGAATATTACCTCGCTGTTACAAAACTTAAATCTCTTCTTTAAATAAATAGGTGCAAATGGATCAAAAAGAATAGAGTACAAAAGGGAGAGGATATGGCAGTTCTGGCGAATGTTGATAGGCAGCTACTTGAGCTTAGCACGCAATTCGGAAACGTGATCATATTTACGCAATGAAAATATGAATCTAATACAAAGATTTTAACGACGTTCGAGTTTATTTATTTGCTCAACAGTGAGATTTACATAAGATTAAAAGTTGTGGAGAATCAGCAAGCACAATCTTGGTAGGAATCGAGAGCAAAAAGCAAAGACAGCTTCTGCAAGCCGATTACTGTCAGTCCATGCACTATGGTTGCTCCCTCCAAGCGTAGAATTTTTTTCGTCAGGGAAGTTCCCGTTGAAAACAGATTCCAGAGCATCGGGTTCACAAAATAGCAATCTTCTCTCCTTGTGATACATCGAGGTCTACCTATTCTTGGCCTCTACAGGTTTGAGCCGGTTTACAGAAAACGTTGGAGAACTCGTTGAACTGTTGATATCGACACACCGACTGTGACTCGCTGACTTCGAGTTGTTTCTAGCAATGTAGATGCATGGATTCTGGTGCATTTTTCAAGTGTAAGTGGCATAATGATGGCTTAACTAATGGAGATTGAAAACTCAGAGAAGGCTTATTTATATTGTCACAACGTCACATTGACAATAAATAAAAAAAAACAGATGCATGGAATACGTTGTTTTTGTCTTTACAAAAAACACGTATTTTTACTTTTAGTACGTTTTGTGCCAGGATCTTATAGAAACCAAGGAGTTGCATACATAATTTGAAAACGTATTAAATTTTGGATCAATCACAGTTTATTTTGTTAGGAATGATGATTCTATTTTGAAGATATTTAGGTTTCTTTGACCGACCCTAATTACTCGCTCTGGAGGGAATTTTTATCGATATGACAAAAGATTTAATTTTAATCAATTTCACTTCATCAAACTGATTAAAATTTTAGTGAGATGGATCTCAGTAAGTCTGTCAATGCTTGCACGGCTAAACCAATACTGTTGAAATTTGATGTGTATGTAGATAAGATTCAAAGACACGAGTTCAAATATGAGATACTTATTTTTCAAAAATCAATTCCCAAAGGTCTTTGACTAAAATGATAATTTGTACATAAAAAATCATGTTGATTTAAACCAAAGCTTAGTGTTCGAAGTAACTTCTCTAGGCAGATTAAGTCGCACGCGTAAACAACTACCTACTGAATAATACTTAAAAAATCAGCTCCGGTTATTTTCTTGAAAAAAACTAACAAGTTACTGGCTTTAAAGATTG
Source organism: Calephelis virginiensis (assembly GCA_002245475.1). Taxonomy (NCBI): domain Eukaryota; kingdom Metazoa; phylum Arthropoda; class Insecta; order Lepidoptera; family Riodinidae; genus Calephelis; species Calephelis virginiensis. The sequence goes on from NJDC01000412.1 coordinate 59,846, forward strand.
TTTATAGTCATTAGCTAGGTAACATTAAGTTGCACGGCATAGTCAGCCAAGATTAGCAGACGGAAACAAATATTATTGTAAAAGGCGAGCCTTTGGATATTAGGCCTCTTTACCACAGAGATATGCTGCTCTATTTTACAAAGTATATACAGTACACACACGTCTTGGGGATAGGAATAGAAAAAAACCGTAGGATACACATTACACATACCTATATCTGAACGATTTGGGTACACAGTCTCTACTGTGTAAATGGCTAACCCAAGCTACGTGTGCAAGCAATGGTTTTTCTTTAAATTTATTGATAATAGCTTTACAAAGTAATATTGCTCATTATCAACACAAGGATGCACTAAGCTAGAAGTAGTCAAAAATTGCCTCGGACCTAGTAGGTACGGACAACAAAAGATGTATTATTAAAAAGTGAAATATTTACCGGTGCTGGCCGCAGGCTGCGGTTGTGAGTAAGCTGCGTGCTGCTGATGTGCCGCCGGCGCTCGGGAGTACCCGCCGCCGCCGAGCACGTCGCCGAACATGTACGGGTACCCACCGTCGCGCTGCTGCAGGCAGGACGAGGACAGCCCGCCCGACATCGAACTGTCAGAAAACGTACTTTCAATGTTATACTTCAATAAAAACGAGTGCCACACTATAGGGGAATTATATTTCTTACAATACTACCTTACAAAAATATCTTCTGAGCATCCCTATAATTTCATGAATGTGATAGTTAATGTATTTTTTTTTGCTTGTATCAATAAATATAACTAGCTGTGGACAGGAAGTTGAGGTTCCCGTGTTCGATCCCCGGGCAAGACAACGAAAAAATTAGAAAATGTTAATTTTCAATTTTCTAATGAAAATAACGTTGCCCGGGATGATATGTGCCCGTTTGGCGATAGGCTTACCATCTATCTCATTGTGGGATTTTTTTTTCGAAATGACTACTGTTGTGTACACGTCTAACGACTTTTACAACGTCACCCGGCTAGTGGGCGAGCAGAGTGCTCAGTCAGAGATTGAAATTTGGGTAGGGCCTGGGACCCCCCTCCCTAAGGGTATCTTCTGTGAGATCGTGCCTCGGCTTAGGTTGGGATCGTGGTTTGTGTCGGAAGAGGATATCGTGGCTATGTTCCGCCCAGGGCGGAACAAGGGTCTTCGCCGCCCGCGACGGCGGCGGTGTCGCGAGTTTGTATATGTATGTGTAGTGTTGTGTGAGGCGTTTGCGTCGGTGATGGGGTCGTCGGGGTCTACAATCACGTGACGGGGCCTCCGGCGAAGCGGAGGTGGGTCCGTATCGGGGACATAATTATTGCGTCCTTGTGGGATTTAATGTCCATATTTTTAAAGAAAAAAAACACTTGTACTGTTTTACTTATCACTTATAATTTATTAGGTACTTTGTAATTAGTAGCCTACCGGTTTCGCTTATACAGCATCATCAGGGCTCTAATGTCTTCGGCTAGTCGTGGGTGCCTTGGTTGTGTCTCTGCCTACGACTTCGAGGATATGGGCATGAAGGTACTATTTACTTTTGATAGGAAGTTGTGTTAATATTGGTTGAGATGATTATGTATTATGTATTATTGTTGTAGTATTTGAAAAAAGATATTAGTGGTAACTGGTCATTTTTTTGTGCACTCACTAAGCTAACCGCTATCTTCTTTCAACGAAAGTAATAGAAATAGACAAAACTTTTTTAGTGCTGTCAGATTAGTCTGCACACGACATTTTTACAGACGATTAATCTGGCACTCGGAAAACATTTATTAAAATATCACAATTTGATGTGTCCTAAGTTCAGACTAATCTGATTTGTCTAAAATATTCCATCTCTTTTGTTTTTGTTTTATTTGAAAAAGATGGCATGCATCTAAAATTGGTTTAGTTTTTGGACAGCGGAGTCACCACCTCTGTCGAATGTATTAATATACATGCGGGCAGACACAGCGTCTTGCATATTATTTATTATTTTCTAACACTTAGTCCTCCCCGTATTGGTCCGTGTCCACAGAGTAGAGTATACCATCAGCCTCTCTGCCAGGCAGCTCGCAAGAGGCGAGAGCTGGTTAAAATATAGGTCAGTACCAACCGTACCTCTAGTGGCAGAGCGCTGTGCAGCATCTTGCACGGGTAGGGATCCACCACTTCACCTATTCCTGTCGCCATAATGACTCTTGATAGAGTGTTCCGGTCAAGAGAGTAGAGCAGCCGGTAAATTTACACAATAGATGTGCAATGTTCTTACCGGCAATTGAAAGTTTCTGGATTCTGATAAGTAAGTTTAGGTAGTACGTTTGTGATTACTTTATTGATTTTCAAAGTACGCTCACTATTTTCCCTTTTTTTCATTCGTTAGTACCATTGTATGAAGCAATGGGTCCAGTCATCAGTAGGGACCACTACAAGGACTTTTTGGAATGCGTTCACCGCAGCTCCTGGGCTTGGGAATCGTAAACTTCTAAAGTTTACCTTTAATTTTTGGGAGTAAAAAGAAGTTGCAAGGTGCGAAGTCCGGACTGTACGGCGGTTGCGTCATCAGTTTCAGAGGAAGCTTATCGCGAAATTTTTTTTAACACCATGTAAGCGATTGCTTACGTACAAGTCCCCAGTGACTGTCCTTTAATTTTTAAGCGACACTGTTACATAATGTCCAGTTTTCCCGAAGAAAGATGTCATCATTTTTTCCAGTGGTCCGACTCCTCTTAATTTTTGTTGCCAACTTTTCAAAAGGAAAGACCGATTATGTTCATTAGTTTTTTCTTTTCGGTTCGAAACAATACAGCCAGGTTTCGTTACCTGTCACAATATTATAGACAGCCAGACTCTCCTTTAAACTTTTCTATAATTTTTCGGCACCACTTAACACGCAGTCGTTCAGGGTATTTCGTTAATTCATCGAGTTCAAAGCTTCCAAACCTTCATGCAAAATGTTTTACACTTGACTTATTCCAATGTCTAATATGGTACGAATTTGCTGACAAGTAATTTTTTGTCGATCATATTTAGTTGTGGTGCAGTATCGACATTAGATTCAATAACTGAAGTCATCGTAAACCTTCACGTTTATTGTCATGGAGATAATTAAGTCAATTCTCCGACTCACAAATACACAGCTACGAGATGGTGCTTCATCATCAAATGCCAGTTGAAGTCTTATGTAACTCTCTTGTTGATTTAAGCAACAACGAAAATAATTGAGCAAACATTTTCAAGATTTGTTTTTATTATAATAGCGACGCACAGTCATCTAAACACCGCCATATTAAAAAAAAACAAATGATAGTCTCGTTAAGTTTCGAAAATTAAAAAGTAATATTATGTTCCTAGACGGTTCAATTTTCATATTCTTTTATTGTTTTTTTTTTAAGTTAATTTGCCCCTTTCTGGGGCCGGCTAAGACCTTTAGGCCATGCTGCCACGTCTTCCGTAATAATAAATTCTTTTTCATATTAAAATTTTAAATATATTTCTTCAGTTTCTTAACATATTGTCTTCCTCTTTTTAAAAGTCATTTCCTTCACTAAGACAAAGCTTATTTGAGTCCTTCAATACGTCTTTAGTTTTAATTTCTTGAAGTTTACATATTATGTTTCTCCGTTAATTTGTTTTATAGTACATCACATCCTTGAATTACGATTATTTTCACACAAATTATAAAACTAAAATTCTGAACACCAAAATCATCTTCTTTCATGTTGGCGCCAAAACTTCTACGACAGTGCAAAAAGTATTTTTAGTATTCTTTTTTTTACCTCTATATTTTATACTAGTCTTATATTATGTAATAAACCCATATCTTAATATTTCATGTCTTTTTCTAGTTTCGTCTTCAAATTTCTTTCTTGTTCAGGCCTCTGCCTCTTCTGTCGTGATAAAACTCTACAATAGTCTTTCACTAGTATAGTTTATTTACAAAATCACATTTACACACAACTAAGTAATATTTACACTTTAATTAATTTACAAATTATACATTTTTACATTATATTACACATTTTTAGCTTAAAGATTGGAGGGAACCCTCAAAAGCGCGCCTTCCCCCTCCGACCGTTCCCGCCAACCGCGTTTTATTTTTTTTTCTTCTTTTATTGTTTTTGTATGATATTTATTGTACCTAAGTGGCCAGTTCAAGAAATTTTTAGTATGTATTAAAAAAATATCTTCACGCCCATATTCTCGAAAGGGTATGCAGAGGCACTACCAGGGCACCTACGACTAGCCGAAGACACTCAGACCCACAATGTGATAGGTGGCACATATCCAATCCCGGGCAACGTTATTTTTATTAGAAAATTGAAAATACACATTTTCTAATTGTTTTTGTTGCCCAACACGTGAATCGAACCCGGGACCTCAAAAATTTAAGTCCGATGCCGGACCGCTAGACCACAGTAGTTGTAGTGGTGGTAGATATGTAAATATTATGAATAACAAAGATACTTTCATTTTGTGATAGCATTTTAAGTCAAATTAATAGAAGTTAAGTACCTATCATATTAACCTCCTTACAAAAAAGGTTTTCTGTTCTTATTTGATAGCTTCAGTTTTTATTTGATATAGTAACTAAACAGAAAAGCTATCGTCTAACTAATTTGTTTCACGACAAAAGCCATAGCCCGCAGGGCTGCTATTAAAAATCAATCCGTGTGGAAAGTGCAAAGTCGCCGACCCACGGCTCGACTTCGGTCTTCGGAACGTCTCGGTGCAGTGGCGGCAAACGCAAGAAGGCGCGACCTTTGCCGCTCGATTTGTCACCTATTTCAATAGTACTTTGTCTCAGTAACAGATGGCGTCACGTGTATCAAGGATAAAACAAAACATTTACTCATTGCAAGTAAACCACATTAATGAAAGCAAAAGTAACTTTTCATTATTCTGCTTACTTTTTTTTTTCAAATAAAAAAATTTTTCAAAAAAAAGATTCAAATCACAAAGTAAACACAAGTTAGAAGGAAAACCAAATGAGGTTGAAAATCCTATTATTTTAACACTCGTAATTATGTATAGGTGAGGCGACTAGACAAATGACAATAAACGATCTAAAACACCTGACACTATTTTGTATCGATATTCAAATAAATCTTGTTATGTGACCATCAAGTTATAAAATAGTACTTTATAAACTTCACTAGTGACTATTCCTTAGAATCGATTACTTTAAGTCGATATATTTTTTTGTCTTTTAAAATACTATTGTATTATTTTCTGTTCATCAACAGTTAATATCCAATAGATTGCAAAATTACAAATATATTATTTTATATATTCTCATTTTAGGGTATTTATCTCAAAATAAAGATCAAGTCAATAAATCTGAATTTTCAATGTCATAGTTCACATTTTATCTGTGCCAATAAATTTCATTCTCCGTAAAAGTATTCGTAAATTATATGTAATATAGCAAATTCGAAACAACTTTATTGCTAAAACTATCATCTACAACTGAGGTTTATAACTGTTAACATTCTACGGAATGCATATGACTGATGTGAAAAATTGTAACAAATGGTAGTTTCTTACTTTAAGGGGTTCCATAAAGTAAAGGAAAGTTTTTCCCCAAGGAAAAAGACATTGTATGTTTGGATAATTTTTCTTGGCATTTGAATTTATCTTTTTGCATTGCTAGAATATCACAATCTAACATTGTATTTGATTGACTGATTTTTTAATTATTTCTTAAAGTCGATTACTTAAAACCGATTGGAAGACTTTATTTTGCAAAAAAAATGCCTTCTATAAATCAACATTTAAAGATCTAAACTGTTTACAATGGGATTACAAGCTATTTATTTCAATTTTAAAAACTGTTTATCGTTGCAAAAAAATCATTCAATTTATCATTCAAATGCATTCATCATTGCCCATGTCTATAAATTCCATAGACAATCTAAAGTTCTATGTGTCAAGTTCATATCGTGTTACTTATCTGTGCAAATAGATTTAAATTTCCAATTTTTTTTGCAAATTTTATGTGTTAAATTGACGAATTCGAAACAGATTTCAGTGTTAAACATACTGTAACTAAGTTTTGAAAATGTAAAACCAAAAACATTTAGTTCAGTGCGTGAGGTTAATGTAAAACTTGGATGTTTTTCTATCAAGTGGTGTTTGTTTACCAAATTGGACTCCTAAGGAAAAACAGACTTTAGGTAAGGCGGTGGACACCCACCCGGGACAAGTTGCCGGACAGCATTCTGCCAACAGTAGTCTTTTAGGTATTGACCCATAGAGTATATTATATACATACATATAAATAAAATTGACGTGTCTGTTCGTAACCAAATGTTGATCAACGTATAAACTGTTTTCGAAATAAAATAAAGTACCTAATAACAAACTGTAGTTTTTGGTAGCACAAGTGTGGCAGACAACAATAATGTGGTTTGGCACATTCGGTGCAGTGCTTTTGTGTGCCGTCTAGTGCACTCTATATTTTTCAATAATTGGTTTTTGGACATGATATCTCTAGTATCAAAGCTGTATGTAGTCCTGGGAGACTAATCAAGGTTGGCAATTTCGCGAATACCAATTAGTCTTCTTTGAAATTGTCCAGGTAGAATAACTATGCCAGCTATGAACTTTTGAGATATCCGACATAATACTTATAAAAACATTCTTCAGCTAAGGTTTGATGAGGCTCCATCACAGTTTCGATTGATCAGCCCAATCCATCTAAATAATGATGTCTCGGGCTGAGCACTCTGCTCGGCCCACAAAGTTCGGTGAAGTTGTAAAAAAATCGTAAGATTAGCAACAAATTAGTCATTCAAAAAAAAAAAACTAAAGCACAAAATGTTACAAACGAACATTTTATGCCCTACGATTTAGTTATGTCACAACTACATAATGATCATTAAAGTTCCGAAAGACTAGACGACTAAACTTCTTACTGTACCTATACCTAAAAAATAATGCGAATGGAGCTGGTTATTTTAACAGATGCAACTATGGCTAGCTTAGTTATTTTGGTAATGTTCTTTTTAACAATACCGAGACAGTAAGATAAGAAGTGAATAATAGTCTTACCTATATGTATCACTCATGGTAGCAATAGGTTGCGGAATAGGACTGTACATGGAATTGAAGCCTCCATTCAGGGGCAGTCTCGCAGGCGGCGCCGGGGGAGAAGCCGGTGCGTCTCGTCGCTGGCTCCGGAGTTTCTCCTCGCGCCGCCATTTTGCTCTTCGATTGGAAAACCACACCTGTGGGACACGAGAGTTCTGGTTCACACTTCACACATTCTACCGACAAAACTTGTTTAACACTAAGTCTCCTTTACTCCTTATACGGCTAATGGCTTTTAAAGAAGCCAGTCACAAAGTTGACTAATAATAATCATATACCAGCTATATCGTCAATGCTCGCTACGGTTGTATTTCTGCGGAGCTTGTACACTTGTGGGCAGGGCTTTAAATGGGAATATTTTTGGGAGTAGTACCGATACAGATAGGTACAGGTAGCTACTAGGTCCACTGGTGGTCGAGTGGTGTGCAGCAACGTGCCCGGATAGGGATCCACCGCTTACCTATTCCTGCCGCTATAATGACTGTAATATTCTGGCCTGGAGAGTATGGTAGCCGGTAGACTTGCACAATTGGCCTTACATCTGTGACGCACCTACAACTATGCTATATATAACTATCTATGGTGTCTAACGGCTGTCTCTGACCAACATTACACCCCAGTGCTTATTTAGTGATTATTTACTTAAAAAATATATCGTTATTAGTACAAGTATTTGCTAGGTATCGGTATCGGGACGGTACCGGCATACAGAGTGCATCGCACTTTAGATCCCACTTTAGATGCGGTATGACGGTATCGAAATGGTAAGAACCTTACTCGTGGGCAAGTGGTGCACGCAAGAGGCTTGAGGCCTCGGGCGCTGCAACCGACCTCTAATTCCTGCCTCCGTGACAAACAGAAGAAGCGTGTGCCCTACAATCTCATAAGTAAATAATAGGTCGCACTTTTGCGCGTTTGCCCATTTTTAGTATTTTATTGTGCCATTAGTGTCAAATCCAGAGTCTGGCGCTGCCAGGGTCCCAGGCACAAGTTGTCTGGCTATTCAGTTGTATGGTTGGCACCAGAAGCTAAGAAACCTTTCTCACTTACGAACAGCAAGCTTACTGCTTTGCTTTCTTCTGTATCTTGTGATTAGTGGGTTTAGTGTATTTATTACCCTTGCAATTTCATTCTTTTGATATTTCTAATATGTATAGTATATATAATATAATATGGCTTGAAAACTTGAAATTATATGAATTTATTAGCCTGTAAATTGTTTTCGTAACTAATATATTTTGACATTGAACGGTATGTTTCTCCGGATGTAGCACTCACGTGAGCATCACTTCCGCCGCCGTCAGCCATGGCGTAACGTGAAGGCAACATGGCGCACACTTTCTGGCGCTTAATCGAAATGTAAATACCGTGATCTATTTTAGGTTCATCTTGCCTTTCATTATGTGTAAGATTTCAGTGCTAATTGTTTGAGTATACCACAATTAACGGGTCGGACCCGTACTAATGGCATCACCATATCTCATGAGTGTCGATGGTCCGTTAGTCTAATAAGGATTACATTATTTCTTCTAGCTATTAAAAGAATTAAAATGGTGTTTTTATGAATAGTAATAATAAAACCTATATTGCAAACGACTAATCGTTACAAATAGGTTATTTAAAGACCGTTACATGTATGTATAGAAAATGTCAAAGGCTGTGGGAACAATGTGTATCTTCTTTCTCGCCTTAAAATAGGTACATCGACTGTGACGTACCTACTATGGTAGGTGCTGAGTTTACAGGTGATCTATGGTCACATGGACCTAGTCGATTTTGTCGATTAGATGGTGGAGAATAAAAAAGCTCATGTGACGAATCGTCTGTTTGCAAACATTAAAACTACCTACAGTCACAGGCGAGCGCAGCACGTCTCAACAGTGCACAGATCGCCGTGATGGCGAATGAGCATTGACGATACGTTTTTTTTAAGTTTCTGACCCTCCTAGTACTGTACATCTTGTATAAATCATTGGAAAATTAAGAAATGCACTTTTTGGCACACAGTTAACCCACAGCTGGAGGTGTTTAACCATGATACAAGGTATATCCCATGTTATAACCTGAAGCGCCTGAGTAATTGCAAAAATCTCGTCTTGACTCCCTTAACTCTAACGGACTAATGTTGTGTTATCGAACCCTTCCGAATCGACGACGAGCTCTTCTCACGACAAAGTGGAAAATTTCGAATGATACTCACTTAAATGTCTGTTACACAATGTTGATTATATCCAGTTGATTAATTACAATTCAAATAACGAAATAGGTTGTAATAAAATGATAGACTTAATTGATTCAATCTAAACAACTTATATAACTTTCGCAAGTATAATACAGAAAGAAATAAAAACATGTAAAGGGGATCTTCAAAGAGGCCGAAAGAAGTAATATGTCATAATATTATTGCTCCAGCCTCCTTCGAAATCGCCAGAACGTTGCCGATAATATTTTATTCTAACCCTCAGAAAACCTTGGAAAGGGTCGACTGGGCTTGGGTCGCATTCATATTGAAAAAATAATTTAAGGTTTTATTATATTCGGTAACATATTTTCAATTTTATTGCTTAGACGTATATGATGTAATGTTAAGTAATTATTTTCTTTGTAAATTGTTCAGGCTGTGAGCCTAGCCCCTGGCCGCGTCTTCGCTTGCATGAACGCAAACCACTGACACGAATTTATCAGTATTTAATTATTTTTTTTATTAATTGGTTCATTTATAATAATACATTTTACTTTTGAACGCTTTTTACGTTTTGTGATTAGATTACAATTATTCCAAATTGGTAAAAAGCTGCAACATTATAACGCGTTAGTATTCTGTAAATCAACACGAAGAGCTTAGCCCTTATAACGTGCATTACGTTCTATGAACATCATGAATGTGAACAGTGAAAAGTAGGTATGTAATAAGTAGGTATATTCAGTTTTCACGTCGAAACAGTCTAACGGCTTTTGATTAACTTTTACTTAAAAGGACATAGGCATCCCAACATCTCTATTGTTCTCTCAGAAGAGCTGAGTAATTGTAACAGTGAATGAATAGATGACAAGCTGGAAAGTTTGATTAAATGAAGTAATTAGCGATTTACTGTTTTTCATGTCAACAATTTTTGGAAAAAATTAAATTTTATAAACGGTTCAATGAGTTTTGTCGTTTTGGCTTTTTCACAAGGTTCTACAATTGCTCATGAATGGGCTGCACCATCATCAGTTTAACTAGCTTGCTCAGGTCAAAAGGGTAAGAAAAGTAGTTGAAAGGAGAACGCCAGGAATGTCCGATGGAATGTTGTTGGGAGACTCCAGGCGGTTTCAGGTCTGGAAGAGGATTATGGATCAGGTGTTTTCGCTCCGCAACATCGTACAAAAGCATCTGGCTTCAGGACCGAGCGTTGTCTGTGGTTTTGTAGATCTCGTAAGAGTTTTAGTTGATGATGTAATACTGGATTAAGTTAATTAAATTTTATATTTTGATAGTGTTTTTATTAGGGATGGAAGGTACTTTGTGGATGTAGAAAGGAGAGTTGGTGCAGAGAATACTGTAAATGGAACGCTGGGTAAGCTATTTCAAAGTCGAGGTTTTGAGCCACGGTGCTAGACTCGTTTTGCGTAATTCTGTTCTTATCCTACAGTTTTTATATGGAAGCAAAGTTGGGGTATGTTGGAAAAAGCATGATAATAGGACAAATGCGACCAAAATGAAAGTGCTACAGAAAATCTGTGGTGTAACGCTCTCTGATTGCATTGGAAACAGTGAGATCCGAAAAAGAGATTGAAATAAATTGTTGGTATTAAAACGAGAACACTTTCCCATTTTAATGCCATCAATTTCTTTCAATTTTTGTTCTCTGCTGGTTTGGCCATGTGCGAATAATAATAGATAAAAAAATGACAAAGCAGGTCTATGGTACAAACGTCGATGGATTTAGGTAGGTAGGTACCCGGGTAGATCTAAGTTGACATTCCCCTATCATATCGCGTGGGTTTTATCCGAGGGTGGCGTCAAATGTCACCAAAACCGGCGCGTAAGTATCAAAAGTCTAATGAATCTGGGGGAAGCTAGGCAAGTCTGCAAGGATTTGACATTTGGCCCTCGAAAGTATCTGCCTACCCAGTTAGCCACTTGACGTGGAGATATGTGTATGTGTGTATTTACATTTACAATGTAGTACATTTTTGTTAAAGTAAAAAAATCATTATGCATACAGCCTTGCGTAACAATAAAATATTATAACATTTCTCGTTTTTTCTCGTACTGTCTATAGATATTTCCCCGTGACAGCGATGACAGACCGTTTCCCGCCTCTTCGTCATTCTCCGTTGGCCTTTTATAAATTGTCCGCTGCCCCCGGTCGGTACGAAATAACGTTACGCGGGGTTCGGTACCGAATGAGTTCATCGTAAACTGCTAAGAACTTGCTGAGGTACCGAAATTTTGTAGTTAAGTATGTAACTTAGAAACAGTGACGGATGTCGGCAGTCGTTTTTTTCATTCAAAATAGACAAACAGCAGTCACATAACGCAGCTACTACTATTGATTCCTTAATTATTATTATATAATTAACTGTTGCCCGTTGCTGCGGCCTCGAAGTAAATATGTAGTATGTTTCAGATTTATGATAAATACCTACAGAGACAAAAAGACACTAATTTAAACGCACTGTTACTGCGAAAAACCGTCTTAAATTTCCATAAAACGTCGTGATTTGATAATCCTTTGTCCGAAAAAATAGCCAATTCCAGGGTCGTCCTATATACATTTTTCCTACATCAAATAAGCGGCTTTTGAGATATAGTTAATAATGTCACTTACGATGACTTCGTCGAGGTACGTATTGCCTATAACTCTGACCACCACTGGTCCGATCGAATGGATCTCATTTGCAGCTACCTGTTACTATCTAGGTAGTTAAGTAACGGTTTATCTAAACCAGTACCATTTAAATTGATCGAAATAATTAAAAATACTATCAAATCCTATACAACACTATGAGAAGCACCTGCATGAATATTTTCACAAAATTAAATATCTTTTACAGTGTCCAAGTACGAGTTTCAGCTTGGGGTGTTCTATAATATGATCCCCAGCACAGCCATTTTCAATACGAATTATTTCATAATCTAGTACTTATATATACCTACAGCTATACGCGTCATACAGCAGGGTTAAACGCGTTCGATATACAGTATTTTAAGATGTAATTGATTGGGATTAGTCGGCGCGGATCTGCCGCAGAGCACAACGCGTAACTTCTAAGTTCCAAAGTAACTTCCCGTTTCAATAATCGTTATGGATTTCAACACTGATATATTTTGCAAAATATTGTATTCTCCAAAGGACACCATTTTCAATAAAATATAAAAACTCTTAAAGGTAAATAAGGCTCTGTAACCGTAAAATCTTAATAATCTTAAAGAGATTCGTCAAGTTGAGGTAAATTCAAATCTTCGTACTGAAAAATACGGTCAAAATTTCACATCAACACATATAATGGTTTCATTCAGTGGATGGCAATTTTTCAAAACACTCCTCCCTACCGGAAATGCCTCCCCTCTACACTTTCCATTTGCTGCAGGATCGATACACAACCCCTATTATGGTGGCTATGATTTGTGGCTGGATATTTATATCACGAATTAATGATTGTAATCATTATTTAAATTCGTGATTATTGTAGTTACTTCTTATGGTGGGAAATTAGACATTTTGTACATTATGAACACTAGGAGCTGTTTTTAGATACATTTGAAAACTTGTAATATAAAATAAGTATACCTCGTTTGAATACTTTGTCGAAAAATTGATATTGAAACATCGAGTATTGCTGTCAATTTTAATATATTTTACCTCGATTATTTTGAAACGAACGATGTTTATGATTTGTGTATGCTCGTAATATTTTGAACGTACCGTGAAACTTTTTAAAATTCCTGTTCAAATTCTACCTGTTTGTGGTCTGTTTAAATTCCTTTTTATGAAGTAATAATACCTACTAGTTAGTTGCTTCCTGAAAGCCCCGATTGGCTCCGGTACGTTCTATGATTGGGCGTGGATACTGTTAAAGTCTTTCGACAGATCAGTATTGATGAACGACTACACTTTTTAGAAATTACGATCCCTCTACGTCCTAAACGGATGGCTCCCTTAGTTTTAACATTTCGACACAGCCTTGAACCTCGGGGCAACACGTGGTAGCAACTGCCCGAATACAAAACGATCTTTGCTTCTTGAAAGCCTTACTTTGAGCCATTAAGGAAATTGAGCCTTCAACACCTCTATTAGAGTCCAATATACCTCGAAGAGTGTACAGCTACATGAAATTTTCATTTAGGGCTTTCACTTTCAATGTTGAAATGGATAAATCTCAAGCGATTGAACATTTTGTAAATATAAAATATTTGATAATTAACTATTGTCTGCTTATGAACATATTGTTATGTGTACCGTCAAACTACTTACAACCTAGGAATTGATTCTTATCCCCGTGTTTCGACTATTAGGTATAAAAATAAAAGCACAACAAAATGTTTTGCTCACAATTTTTCATTACATTTTAGGATTTTGAAGTTTTCATTTATTTTCTATTAAAAAAAACAAGCATTATTTTAAGTTTCAACTTATGTTTTAAAAAAAACGACTATTAGAAACTATTTATAAATCTCAGGTACAAAGCTAAGACAGGAGTAAAGTGTGACTTTTGTGACATTGTAAAAACACTTTATTTTTGTTTTGTACAACATTAACGTTAACATTAAAAGTAATTGAATAATAGCGGAAATAGTATTGATCCTTAGATTTCCGTTAACAAAATATTAGAAGGTTATACCAACTAAGTAACACACACATTTAACACTCCATATTTCTAGACCATTTCACAATGTATGAACCTAAAAGTAATAATTATTTTGAACCGTAAATTGGTAATGAAAACAGTGGGGTCTAGCACTCTATCATTGTCTGAACTAGGTTAGCTTTTAATGTTAGCAACTTTCGTAAAAATCATGGGAAAAATTCAAAGCAAAAAAAAGACTCCCCACAGTAGTTATAGTTCTGTAAGTTATTAATTTTTCAAACTTGCAATTTTTGCATGAAGTAAATAAGAAATTCTGGTGTAGTTATTCTACAGCTGGTGTTGTCCCTTCTGTACTTTTGCCCTTTCCCCTTAATAGCCCCTCACAACTTTGTTTTAAATGTTCCTTTACGATCTGAGAACAATTTTTGTGTTCAAAAATTGTAATATTCTAAATGTCTAGAACTGATAATAATTTCAATAAGGTATAGAAAATAAATGAAAACTCTGAAATCCGTTCAATAACATTTCATGCTAAATGTTGCCAAGATGACCACATCAGGTTTGCCTTGTAAAAAAGATATCAGATCTCATGTAGACCCAAGCTTCTGAATCTACATGGCCTTACTATACCGACCCTTTTTTTTGGAATGACCAATGTAGTGCCAACCTCGCGGTTTTTTCACCTTCCCTAGGCTTTAATATACCGATCCTAACTTCACAAATTTTACATATTAGTATAAGTATCTGAGGCACGGTAGCAATTTAAAAAAATAAAGTGTTGGAATTTCTTGTTACCTTTTCGCTATTCAGTAAGTAGGTACATGAAGCTTTATTGCGTTTACAAAGCGGGTAGATAGAAAAAACGATTTATGTTATATTAAGTGACATGTAGAATACAATTAAAATATGATTTTTTACTTAAAAATTGTACGCGTCTTTTTATACTGTTCTGATTTCTCGCTGTGACCTCGGTTTTTGTACGCATCAAATAGTAAATAAGACAGAATTGTACCTTAAATAAGTATCCAATTAATTAAAAGATATTTGGTGTTCGAATGATCCTGTAAAGGGACAACCCTGTACGGTAGTCGGTGACCGTACGAGCGTTTGTGCCACTGGGCGCTTCCACGAATGTTAACTAACGGGCGACGAGAGGTTAATGTGGAAGCTTAGCCCCGTTCTCTTGTTGAAAACAATGTCGTCGCTATTTTCTTTTTACATCGAGAACACCGCTTAGTAAAAAGACAAGACCTATTAACCAACACAAACAAGCAAATGCTTATATCTTGGATTTCATAAAATTTGTACAATACCAGGCTTAGTACCTATGTATCAATTATTTTTATATAGAGAAATTACAGATATAAGACAACTACATATACCTATGTTAGGATTATTTCAAAACATGTTGCTGGAAAAGATCTATAATGGATATAGCCACACGTATTCATAAAATGCTCAGTTTATATTTGTACTTATACCTATACTTATTAGGAATTGTGATAAACAAAATGATCGAATAAAATTAATGATTAGACGACACAAGTTTCTTCAATAATAGAGCTAAAGCAAAAATATAGATAACATGAAAACGATAAATTACATGCACAGAACGGCGGTACACCTACAATATATCTGGCGTTATTTAGAGTTTAGTAACATACTTCTCTTAATACCAAAATGTGAGACGAGCTGGTTCGCTTTGGAAGTCACGGTCGTCTCTTATCATCAAGAGAGACGCATGCTTTTAAAAATAAAGAAAATATGTTTTTAAGAGCAGCTTAAAAAGTAATTCGATTCAATAGCAACGTAAAGTGCTCGAAAAACATTTAAAACTGCAGTTCAAATTGCATTAAACCATTATAAAACTTGCCAAGTTTCTCCTGTGATAAACGATATTTTAAACTGTTGGCAACACTTGGGAGGGCCAAATAAGTGAAAAATATTTTACACTTCGATGAACACTTTTAAAGTGTAGGGTGGGAGTTATTCCTTTAATGGCGCGTCTTGCAGTTTAAGGATCCGGTACTCACTGCTTTTCTATACCCAACATTATGAAACACAATTAGATACCTACTTAGTTTCATGATTAGTTTGTTAGTAATGGTAATGAGAAAAAAAACTTAAATATTGGTATTACAGACTGGCATAGACACAGTGGATGTGAGGGTTTTAGTAGATGATATAATGCTGGAACAAGTGATTGAAATTGTATATCTTGGTAGTAACATGTTTATGTACTAGCTGCTTATTTTATTTTATCTTTGTTGTATTTATGTAGTTTTACAATGCATATATACATTAAATATTTACACTGATAATTACCTTACATATGTTAATTTGAATTTCTTAAGTAAATGTAGGATTTTTTTTTATATTCAACAATCTCTAATCAATTTGTGTTGTTGTGAAAATATGTTCTGATCTTTTTATTTGTACATTTGTTTTGGTGCAATAAAGGATTAAAATAAATAATAATAAAGGGTCTTCAAGCCCATATCCCCTAAGTAGTATGCATAGGCACAACCAGGGCACCCACGACTAGCCGAAGACACCAAGTCCCACACTGTGATAGGTGGCAAGCTTATTGCCAGTTCGATCCCCGGGTAGGTATATTTTGTAATAAAATTAACGTTGCCCGGGATTGGATATGTGAACGGTTGGCAATAAGCTTGCCACCTATCACATATCCAATCCCAGGCAACTTTATTTTTATTACAAAATATACCTATCCGGGGATCGAACCCGGGATATCAAGAAGTCATGTCCGACGCCAGACCTCTAGACCACAGAGGCGATAAAAATAAATAAACATATTGATATTTTGTCGTCCAAATCTTTATACGGTAATGGAGAGCAACAACGAGCAATGACGGCAAGCACAGTTAAGGCAGAGTAGCATAAAACATAATAAGTATGTACTCCTTCCTCATTCTAAGGACGTTGTATGGTCAACTTGATGAAACGAGTACCATGACTTACAATCTGTATATGCAGATCTGGGACTCTATTTATTAATATAAATCGACAGGTGCTCCTGTTACTACGGGTATCCCTCAGGGTTACATTCGTGAACATTTATATCGAGTGTGGCTATCTTGGCAATGTTCGTCCGTTTGTATTCAGTGGACTATGATGAAGTCCATAATTTTTATTATAAGATCAGTCCAGCGAATCGATAATTTTCCGCGAGCTTGTTTGCTTTGTATTTGGCCCTCGACCATTAGTCCATATGACCAAAAAACTTTACTATTCGCAAATTTAATAATTATATTTTTTAATATGATTTTATTTTGAAGAGAGACTTTTGTGTTAATTTCTTTGAGGATTCTTAACTCTATAGATAGATATTTATAGATATAGATACTTAACTCGTTCCATGGAGTTTTTAAAAGGCATCTCCAAAAGTCCAAAGACCGAGGCATGGATTTTGCTGTGATTCCGTATTCTCAATGGCTAAGTTTCTGCCCCACAGGAAAAGATTGGACAGACAAGATACGACATTAGTCTGGTTTTAGTTTTGTTTTGTGATACTGTTATCCGTTCACATCTTTCTTAATTCGCAGTTAAGTATGTTCTGTATGTTAGCTTCATTTTATTTAGCCCGGTCTTTAACCATAATTATTTTTTCGTGTCTCGTTTGATAGAGAGTAAATCTGAATTTAATGCTGGGAGATTCAAAATAATTTAAAAACAAAATCTCTTCACTGTGCAGGAAGAATTGTTATATCAGTGTATCTGAGATTTTGACCCCGATTGATATCCCACTGATAACCCTTGTTCCGCTCATCCAAAACAATGACGACAAAATGCATCCCTATCTTACACCAACCAGCCTTTGATTTGAAGGTTTTAGGTAATATATAGATCGCTCATACCGCTGCTGAGCCATCTTCTTACAGTCTTTTAAAAAGAAAAATTGGATGAGGTGGTACACCAATTTCTACTCAAACCTTCTTGAGTTTTGGACATATGCTTGTGTCTAAAGCTTCGCGAAAATTCATAGAGCTGATAAAGAGAGTAGAATTAAATTCTCTGTTTTTTTCTACAATCTGCGGCAAAATGAGTACTTGTTCACAAGTTATTTGCTTTTTACGAATCCAGCTCGATCTGGTGAAATTTGCATTGAGAGACATGTCAGAATTCTCGCGTTGATAATATAAAGTAGCTCTTTACTACTGTGTGATGACTAACGAGTCCGTAACTTGTACTCGTATATTTCTTGGTTAAACCTTTCTTGTGTGATGGAACATGTGTGGATTGCAACCTGTCTACAGACCAAACCCCAATTTCCCAAACATTACTACAAAGGATAGAAAGGGTAGGTGATGGAATGTGAGGGATATATATACTATATATCCCTCACATTCCATCACCTTAATCGTACATCCGATTACTGTAATTGGGATTTCATCACAACAGAGGCCCGTATTGGAATGTTTAATTGCTACACACACATCGCCTCGCACGATGTCAAGCTCGTATTCATGTCTATGTGTGACTTTTTAGTTGTAATTCATATATTTTTTATCTAAGATCCATAGTAAATTAGAATCTTTATTATTTCCTATATACCTCTTCAAGTTTGAATGTATTTTGTCTATGGAAGCTTAGAGCGAACATTTAATATTTTCATTCTTTTTAACATTTAGACTTTTTTTTGATTATTATAAGTCAAATTGGATTTTCTTGATTGTGTATTTTTTTGTATTTTTGTTTGTACATAGGTTTTTAACATACATATATAATTGGTTATCCGAGTTAAAAACAGTTAAGGTGTTCACTAATGAGCTTTTTCATCTAGATTTAATTAAAATATAATGTATCTGGTTGCGGTAGCTACCGTCAGGAAATGTTCCAAGTGTATTGATGCCTTTTTTTTGAAATGGCATATATTTTGCTAACCTCGCGGTTTTTACAACTTCACCGGAGTATTTTGGGCCGAGCAGAGTGCTCAGCCCGAGTCGGTATTGACGCCTAGAATAGTTTATGAACATAGTGTTCATAATGGATATGTTACTAGGGGTTTCAAATTCTATAAGGCGCCAACCTCTAGGACTACAAGTACCTTACAAAAACAGGAACACCACATCTATGGCGGCGTTTTTGATTAGGGTGTTACCGACTTTGACATTAAAATCAACCACAATGAGTAATTACTCAAAGAGCTCAGCAGCGTATGCTTTAACAATGATATAATTAACTAATATTAACACCGCTAGAATTGCTTACTTTAGCTATTTTCACAGCATCACGTCGTATGGAATCCTCTCTGGAGTAGTTCTGCCAAAAAATACCATTTTTATTCAAAAGAGCTATACGCGCAATTTATAACTTGGGTTCAAAAATGCCCTCCGAGAAAAAGAACAAAGAAATTAGTATTCTTACTGTTAGGTAATAAAATATTTTTAAAAGTTTTGCATAAGTTAATAAGCACAAAAGATCGTATAAAAATTGTTTTATACACTCAGTAAAAAACAAGGAATAATAACAACCTTGCTGTGCATATGTCTCGTATCCGCAAAATAGAAACTATACCTTTTTGGGCCAACGTAATCGTTTTTACAATAAGCTTCCCGTGTACATTTAACCCTTTATTAAAATAAATTAAAAAAATGTATTCAATATAAAAATAGTTAAAAACTGTCATAAGGTTGCAACTAACTTATAACAATGCTTGGGAATGATTGCTCCTCAATTTTTATTAAGTATATAATTCATTATTGTTATACAACACATTGAAACCATATTCAAAAAAGATGAAAAAAAGACAAACTCGTTGAATTTCTTTCGCTGGATCTTATCAGTAAGAGGTCGCGTTTCGATCAGGTGTTAGATTTTAGAATAGAATACGTACTTGTTTCGTTTATGTGAAATAAACGATTTTCGTTTTCCATTTCTATTACTACATAGTATGAAACAAAAATTATTTTAGTAACATTCACTTTATGTTAATCTAACAATCTTATTTCACAATCTATTAAAATTTTTGTGTCTGAAACAGAGGAAGAAATATTAAATAATGTATCTGTAGAATCGTTTCATTTATAATGCATTTTCAAATCAGATTAATAAGTGTATAAAATATTAAACGAAGCCAAAAAATAAATAACGTTGCAATCATTAAATATGATTTTACTCTGTAGGTATTGTTTGTGCGTGTAACAAAAGTAATTACAACTTTAATTTCAAACCGTGCTCATTATACAAGATGAATATTAAACACAATCAAAGTAAATATCAAATAATTAACATATTGAGTCCAAATTGAAAGTTGTACTACTGCCTTTATTTACAAATCAACGTATCGTGTATGCATCCCTTGTTTTTTTAGTTTGTTTGCTAAAGACGCATCTACGCGCGGCCCATGCCTCTGTAAACAAATGGTGGAAACAAGCCCTTATGATCGCATAGGCCGCATTTAATAAAGAACCCTTGTTTCGTTTTAGCTATAAATTTGCATGCTCATAAATAAAATAACAAGGCAAAAAAAATCTTATAACATTAGTTGCAGGCAGGCAATATACCTACTACCATTAGTGTTGAGGCACCGGCATGACTTAACGCCTGATTAATATATGTTTAGTAATAAAAATAATGAATATAACTTTTTTTATTTGTAATTAAGGACATATAAAAGCCACGTTATAAATTTTAAAATCAAATCCCCTTCTTAGTCCAGGCTCCTTTGCAGAATAGCTTGCCATCCTGCCAGGCAGCTCGTAAAAGGCGAGCATATGCTTACCGTCGCCAACACTGTGACAACTGACCAGGTAATAAAGTTTCGCAGCGACTCGCCCGGATTGGTACCACCGCCTTGTCTATTTCTGCCGTCATAACGTCAGTGCTCGCCATTGACGTGTTCCGGTTTGGAGGACAAGGTAGCCGATAAACTTACTTTTGCTCGGGACTTAACACATCAGCCTCAGGTTGGCAACGCACCATTTACCTTTGGTGTCCCTAGGCAGCGTAAATTTCTTACCATTAGGAAATCTGTCTGCTTGATTGTCCCAATATGATAACAAAAATCAAGCAGGATAAAATTAGTTAGACATTATTAATACCACTCTCAAGACTAGACGATATCAGTAAGCAATATTGGTAAATCTAGCCATAATTTCCTATGAGAAGTAAAGCTACTTTGATTGTATATATAGGTACCCTAATTATGTCATGCATTTACGTATTAAAACTCGTCTGAACGTATTAAAATGTAACTATTGTGTAAGGCTTATCTATATTATCTATGCTATAAATACATCTAGTTGATCAAACGTACCAGTTTATAAATGTTATTACTTAAAACTACTTTGTCATTAATTTTAGTTAGTTCAATATAATGATCATACTAAGTTATAATTAATATTAACTTCATAAAATTTATAAACAGTCATTACATTAGTATGTTAAAATTATTTTGAAATATAGTTAATGAAAATACTTACACTTTTCGTTTGGGCAAGATGGTTAATCGGTAGATTTCGTTTTGTCGGGGGATATTGAACATTTTTAATTTTAGGGTTGTTGGTATAATGAGATTCACTATCGAGCATAATCAGAATTTTAGCATAAAAATGGTCATAAGTGTTAGTAGCCCGCCATTAAAAGCACACAAGCGTCGAGGCGCCGGCACGAACAAACGAGGCATAGACAATACGGCCACCTCAACGCGGTGTAAACTGGAGTTTATTTTACCTGGATACGTGCCTCAGGCAATCCAATCTTTTCAGCCAGTCGCTCCCGCGCGAAAACGTCCGGGTAGTGCGTGCGCTCGAATTCTGTGGACATTTTTGAAATTAAATTTCGAATTGATTCGAGTTTTGAAAAGCTTCCGTTTAAATTTAATTTTAAATGCCGTCCTTCACCTATCTACATGTTTCGTTTACCGGCGAAAAGGTGATTATCATTTCTGAACATTATTATTGTCACATTTAATTGTAAGGTACTGATTGACTAGAATTAGAAAAGTAGAAATTTTAATTACACGGGTTTTTCACACTCTCGTGTTTTTTTAATATTGCTATCACCTCTAAATATTCAGTTATTTTGAATCTTAAATACTTAAAGTACCTATCTAATTGTCCCCTAATGCCCCTTAATTGTTATGTACACGCACAATAATATGATCGATGTTGTCCTGATGCATAACTCAAAAACAAAACTAATATGGATAAGAAATATTAATAAAGCAATACAGAAGTTGAACTGCAAAACAAATAAGAAATGTGAGATTAACACGCGCTACATCAATAATGGTCGGCGGTGTCACCGGCCGAGCGCTGCGCAAACAGAGGGACAATATTTATTTATTTACTAATAACTGTTGTGATGGCAAACAATAAATAAGATGAAAGGGACATTGCCAAATTGGTTTATGAGGACACAGGGGAGTGCTTGGGCGGTTCACCTCACTCGTGTGTCTCCCAACTATTTTTCGTTATACTTATTAACATGTTTACGTCCTGATGTGGTCACATTCGTATAAAACTAAATTACACGTCGTAATAAATTACTATACTTAGTCCGACCCATGAAGCTATATTACTACCTAATAAAGGCTTGATTTTAATTTCCAAATGTTGCTGTCTCACCCTGGGTAACCGTCCCCTCTTTTTTTCGACCTATTTAATTGACATCAGAAGGATATAGTTCACCTTAAAAAGTAAAATAAAAAGATTTTTCTATTTTTAATGTTTACCTTTTTCAAGACTATCTATTTGGTCATTTGTGAAGGAGGTTCTATTCCGTTGCAGCTTCCTTTTCAGCCTTAGCCTCATCTGGGAGTCTTCGTCCCCCGACGATGCATGTTCGCTGTTGCCGTCTGACCCTGCCTCAGATTGAAGAGCGTCTAAGGAGAAACATACCATTCATTACAACTCTGTAACGGAGTCTGGACTTTTGATTATGTAACAAAAGACAAGGTAAGAATCTGCACCAGAAAGGCTTTGTTCCCATTGAGAACACCTGTGCCCGCCGACGTACAAATACTCTGTCGAGAATCGAACCCGATCTCAACCAACAAGAACATTTTAAAATTATTTTCTTTCACCTTAGATCATTAATTTCTGAAATGGTTACGATTTTCATACAAACTTTCATATCCTATTTATATCCCCTTTCTAAACAATGTAGACTATGTTTAAAC
The DNA here is from genome assembly GCA_002245475.1 of Calephelis virginiensis. Lineage (NCBI taxonomy): Eukaryota > Metazoa > Arthropoda > Insecta > Lepidoptera > Riodinidae > Calephelis > Calephelis virginiensis. Next base: position 82,854 of record NJDC01000412.1, read on the forward strand.
CAAGATTTCATTACAAATTTCTTAAAAATCGGTCCAGTGGTTTAGACGTAACAGCGTATTAGACAGAGTTTCGCAATCAAAATATTAGTATGGACTTGAATTTTTGAAATTTTACACGGTTCATATACGGTTCATTCATATACACAGGATGTGTAAGTAGGTAAGTAGGCAGGTACCTACCGACTTCAGGTTGTGATACTGTAATGTATTTATAATGTCAATGACATTAGTTTTTTCTATTCAATTAGGTCAAAATAAAATCTAAATGAGGTTAGAATGAGTTATACTATAAAAAAAACTTAGACAACCATGTTGATGATAGACTGACTGATCCCGAATCGTTCTCCCAGTTGCCGTCGTGTTAGAGTCACAGTGTTGATGTCGTCGGATAGGGAATGCTCTCAAACCACCCAGAAAAATCCGAAACCTTGAAAATGTAGGCCTGGTAAAAAGTCAGTCGACGGCCTGCCGAAACGCTGACATATAGCAGTACCGTTCTGACGCCATTTTTCCTCTTTTAGGTGGTAGTTGTCAAAAATTGTATGAAAAAGTTCAAAATGGCGGAAAAAAGATGGCCGCCATACAAAATTGCTTTGCCGATTGCGTCTGAACCGTTATAGCTCGAAATTTGCTTTCTTAGCAATTATTGTCCGGTAGAGTAATGGTTCTTTGGATTTTGGGAAAAAAATCCAAAATGGCGGAAAAAAGATGGGCGCCACACAAATTTGAAAATGCTGTAGGTTTTAAACGGTTAAAGTTGGAGATTTGCTTCCATAGTGAAAATTGTTCAGTGTTGCAAGGGCTTTTTAGATTATTTTTTCTTAAGATGGCGGCAATTTTTTTTTTAATTATTTGAAAGTTTCGGGTCAAGTCGCCAAACATGACTTTTAAGGGGTAATCGGGAGCGGGGATTTCGAATTTTTTTATTATACCGAAAGTTATAATTATTGAAAAACCGCTACGGCAGCCCTAGCTTCAAAATTGTTGTGCCATGGAATAGCATAAAACTTAAATTAAGAAATTAATTGTAAAATCGTATCTACCATGATCTGATAAAAAGTTAGGTAACGGCCTGCCTAAACGGAAAGACATCGAGCCATGGATCGGTCATGGTGCCAGTTTTTAGAGCCCCGGTAGCAATTATCAGAACTTGTGAAAAAAAATTCAAAATGGCGAAAAATAAGACGGCCGCCATACAACAATCGGTTTTTTTTACAATTTTTAAGATTTTTAACCGTTATAGATATACTCCATATGGGTGTCGTTTGAGACATGATCGAGCGTGCTGATTCTGAATTTGGCAGCCATTTTGAAATCCAAGGTGGCTACCGGATGTTATTATTGAAAAACCAGTTCGTTAGACCTAGAGTAAATCATTTGTATCTTTTAGATAAAACTTAATTAAAAAGTAAGAACTATAAAATGTTTGCTTAGCCACCTGTATCTGGTAAAAAAATTACCAGAGGCCAGTTTAAACGGAAAGGCGTAGCGAGGCTGAGATACCGCCATTTTTTGGGGCTTATTAGGCAATAGCTAGAAATTTAAAAAAAAGTTAAAAATTTGGAACACAAAATGGCGGGCATCCAAAACAATATTTTCTGAAAAATTGCTATTTTCTAAACCTTTTCGTAAAATGACCATATTGGTGCCATTTGAGACAGAAACGAGAATGCTGATTTTAAATTTGGCCATCATTTTCAAATCCATGATGGCGACCGGAAGTATTGTTGAAAATCTGTTACAGCTATGATGGAATAAAAAATCTTATGTCGTCAGATAGTGTTTGCTTTAAAAGAACATAATGCATAATTTCCCTTGAGTTGTGTCGAGTGAGAATGAGTCTTAACCCTAAATACACTCGATTAAGTCTCTTCAAGCAAAAATATACCTACTTCACCATTATTTTCTTAACTTGGTGCTATTTTTAAGATTCAGTATGAAGCCAATGCGCTTATTTGGAAATATCGATTTGAATATCGATTTATGTGTCTAGAGAAGAAGACTGAAGCACCCCAAGCTCAAGGTGTTACTCTCGAGCTGCAAGCAGCTCGCGCCGCACGCGATATGTATAGATTGAATCAGTTGTAACTCTTAATACAGTCGATTAAGTCTGTTCAAGCAAGAAAAGACTTCACCATTCTTAACATGAATTGGTATCATTTTCAAAATTTAGTATGGAGGCAATGCGCTCATTTGGAAATATCGATTGGAGTATTGACTTCAATATGTAGAGAGTGTTGACTGAAACACCGCGAGCTCACAGTTAGGCCACGGGCCGAACTGAGAGATCAAGGTGCTACTCGCGAGCAGCAAACAGCTCGCGCAGCACACAACATGTAGAGTTTGACAGTGGTAGAGCTCGAACTTCACCCTGATTACGTCCTTTCAAGCAATCACATCACTTCACCATTCTTTACTCAAAGAAAATAAAACTGAAAGTGTAGCTACGACTAGCCACACTGGACAACAGTCTACATGGGCAGCGGATCATGCGAAATACTAGTTATACTATATAAAGCTTTATATTATAAAATTACATAACGTTACTGTCGAGTCCAGAGTTTACAACTACAAAACATACCTATTTAACAATTAAATTTTCTTTAGCTCAAAGAGTTATTTAATTTCATTTTTATTAGATATGTAACAGTAGACGATATGTTGTATATAAATATACCCACAATATATGTCAGATAATTTTGTCAGTAATAAGTTTGTAACAGTAGCAGTGGCGGACCGACATTGTTAATGAATAAAATTATTCAATATTTTTGTCGACCTATTTGGTCTTCTTATTATTTAAAAATATCTTCGACGGAGAAAACACACGTCAGTAATTTAAAAACCTACACCCATCCGTATAGCACATTCGCCAGGTTGTAAACAGGTCGGTTGAACTAAAGATGAAATTAAAGGATCTTTTGTATAAAATTACAGTACTGGGTTGTCTTACTTAAAGTTCATCAAAACCACGGTCGGCCATATGTAAGATCTATATGTACTGCACATGAACCACATCTATTGGCGCCAAAATAAACTATTGAACCACCCATTTCTACATTTTATACAAATTTTAACATTTTGCCGGTAAGTTGGGTGGAAACAAGAAACAGTGAAACTTCCACATTTGATTTAATGGGTTGGGTCTGTGGGTGCTCTATGATAGTTAAATTAAGCTTGCAAATATTGAAACTTAACAAATGTATGTGGAGGGTGTCTCGGAGCTCTCCACCGGCAGCCGTCCACAGCAGTCGAGAGGAACGCTGTTGACGACAATCGACCGAATGCATCGGCAGAATTACACAATCGGACCCTAGAACTACAGACAAAAATACGAGTAACCAGTCATTGTGACTTGTCGCTTTTAAACAGAAAGTTCCTCCGTGCAGTTCAAACTACACAAGTTGTTTCCCCTAAATAAGGGGTGATGTCAAAATTAAACGTTATTCGTAATGTTGTCGACATGCCCTCAGCTAATTGATTAATTTGCTTTATGGTCGGACTACTTGAGTCAGGATTCGATGCCCGGGTTGGCAATAGCCGTACGGGTTGCTGATTATTTACAATGACCAGCCTGTTATACAATCTGTCGCATTTTCATGATGATACTCTGGAAGGAGGGAGAGGTTAAATATTAATTCATTAAGAGAAACTATTTATTTGAAGTACCAAATAAAAGTCTTAAAGGAAAAATGTTATGACTACTTGTCTTAGATTTACACTCTTTCAGTATATACATGTTTTTTGTATACTCTCTGTCCTCGGCGTTCGGTGGAATTCCGTTGCTTATATGATACTAGCAGTTGGCTAAGGCTTCTCCGCACTTTAATTTATATTACGTTTTAGTATCTTCCTAACAGTACTAGTTACCTAAGAATAAAAAACTTTTAATAAAAAATGATGAACCTCGAGATCTAGAGCTAAACATGTTTTGAACACACATACGCATATCTTTACGCCAATTCCATTATTGGGCAGGCAGAAAGTATCGAGTGTCGTGACATAATCTAAACTTTTTTCTGTCATAATCCTTGTAAACTACCTAGGTTCCGTTGCACTAATTCCTCCTGACATACAAACACTCTTTATTAGGAGTTTCTGACTTTACCCTCGGATAATACTCGAGCAACTAGGTCGTAAAATATCAACCTAGGTCTCCCCGGCTACCTACATCCATTCACATTACTATTGTTACTTCTCCATATTTCAACTGCAACTAATTATAATTTTATCTGACCGATTCAACGAAACGTGCCTGTTCTAATAATAAAGTTATTCGTTTAACTCGCATATTTTAAATACCGCCATTAGGAACTGGATAAAGGTTCATTCGTTAATAGTTTTAACAACAGAGTGCCACCATCGCCTGCGATTGGTGCGAGAAGATTAGACAACGGCAACACCAAGACTTAAATAGAAAGGACAAACGTGAGCTGTCCCCTGGGCTACAGTGATTTGTAAAATATTGCACCGAGGACAAAAAAAAATCCGATACGGTCAGAAGTGTGTCGGCCGAAAGTGATAACAATTACCGATTCGGCAGACGTCCTCTGTGATACGGTTTTTGTATCAGGACCGAAACGTAGAGATAAGAAACAAGTAAGTACCTAAGTTTCACGTGTCTTGGCTCGTTCAAATTCATTAAATTGTAGTAGTATGACATCATTGAAGTGTAGGTATATTACCTCAGTGTAGTGTGAGAACAGTACTGTATGAAAATGAAATTAAATGTGATTCATTTGTTTAAGTTGTCTGTGTGTAAAGGAGTTGTAACTAAAATGCTTCATTCTGGTGTGCCAATACAGGTAGATAGGTATATAGTAGGCAACAAAAAAAAATAGAAAATGTATATTTTTAATTTTGTAATTAAAATTATCGTTGTCCGAGATTGGATATGTACCCGGTTGGCGATAGGATTGCCACCTATCATATTGTGGGACTTAGTGTCTTCGGCTAGTCGTGGGTGCCCTAGTGGAGCCTACCTCTTCGGGGATATGGGCGTACAGATACTTTTTTTAGTAGTGTAGATTGGTATACTGTACGCATCCACTTTAGTGCCTGGCAAGTGAGCACACACGAAGCAGTCAATTAGATTTGGTTATAAAAAATTAAGATCCAAGCTATGTTTAATAAAAATCGTTCCTGTACGTCAAGACTTTTGATTGAATGATAATAATTGTAAATAAAGAAGGAAGTATAGACTAAGTTAAACACGACATCAAATTTATAAAATTTCATTAAACTACTTTTTTAGGAACATCCAAATGATTCCAACAATTATATTATATACAGAGGTGCTCGTAGGAGGACTGTGGAGTCTGGAGACTGCCGCGCGTCGCGGTGACTGACGTGCGCCGTCGCCCGACCGACCGACGTGCCACACTTTCCAATCGGTTGACAATTTTGATTGATCTGCAGTGTGTGCGAGCCCTTATATCGCGTTTTTAATGAGATCGCGTCATTTGCGATAGGTCTTACTATGCTATGCGATAGGTGTCTATTTGAAGATATATAATACATATATTGATTTTATTCCGATATGATCGGATTTAAAACATTTTCAAGTGGCTAGAAACAAATATGTGCAGTTGTACGGTTTTTGTCATTTTTGAGATAAATGTTCACTTCGTTAACAATGTATTTCATGTCTTAAGAAGACTGGCAAAGCCGGATTTCCTAATGGTAAGAAATACATGTCGCTAGTAGTCGCCAAACGTAGGGTATTGCCAACCTGAGGATAGATTATTAAGCGTCTTGCTTAAGTTACGTTTAATGGTTGGTATACACCAACTTATTTTACAACATTTTAAAATGTATATAAATATAACTTGACTTGAAAAACTTTGAGAGTCCCAAATTAACTATTATTTTTAGAAAACTGAGCAATAACGTGACGTGCAATGCAATGACGTATGCCTTTCAGATATAGATTAGTTGATAAATAGACTGTCTTTATTCCCTACATCCTAATTACTAAAATCAATACCAATGGACACTCATAGAGAGAATAAAACCACTTTGGTCCCGTCCGCGTCACTTCTGCTCAAGCTAATGACATGGACATGCTACAATGTAAACGTCCATAACTAATATTTCTTGTGTTCGGGTGCTTTTCACTGAATTCCTAAACAAGTTGAGCGATTATGATAAAAAAAAAACTCACACAGAGTTCGAAGGAATTCGAGAATGGTTTGGATTCACAATTTGGTTGACTGGAAAATGTTTTTTTAATTATCATTTTATTTGTAAGCAATAGTTGATTTTGGAATATTTGACATTTGATCCGGCAGACGGCGCTACTATCGGGGCATCAAACATTACGTAGACTTAGCTGTTAATGTCAAGCGATACGAAGTTTGCCGGGTCGGCTAGTAATATATTATAATTTTCTTTTCGAACAGCTGTTGGCGTATGACAATAGTTACGTTTTTTATCGAGTTTTGACAATCGAGATATTCTTGTCAACTATCTATAGTCTGATGTTTTAGGTGTAAACGGTAGGTATATATTTGCTAACATTTTCCTATGTAGAAAACTTAATCTAAAAAAAGTATCTTCACGCCCATATCCCCGAAGAGTTAGGCAGAGGCATAACCAGGGCACCCACGACTAGCCGAAGATACTAAGTCCCACAATGTGATAGATGGCAAGCCTATCGCCAACCGGGCACATATCCTATCCCGAGCAACATTTTTTTTATTAAAAAATTGGATAACCCAATTTTCTTTTTGTTTCCCGACCCGGGATTCAAACCCGGGACCTCATGCAATCAAGTGCAACAACTGAATCGCTAGACCACAGAGGCAATCTAAGATCTAAGTTCAGATCTAAGTTTATTTTGAGGTGAAAATTTCTTTAGCGGCGCTGCGAACTTTTTTGGAAATGGGTAAAAACTTCTAAACTCGCGTCAGATCGTCGGAACGTAAGACGGCGCACTGAGCTTGCGCGAATAAGACGGCACGAGATCTAAAATAAAACGTAGATTCATTGCTGCTTTTGTATTTCTTAGATATTTCCGTAGAGTATAGAATTCGCAGTGGATAATACGCCGCAATATACCTACCATTACATTCTCACAAGACAAAATGAGAGCAGATACGTATAATATCAACAGACATTGCTCTCTTTTATTCCATCTTGAAAATAAGCTATATGTGTGGACGAGCAATGTTCGTTGTACAGATAATATGACGACGCTTCTAGCCATCGCGTGGTCTTACTTTAGCGGGTTTTTGTCAAGCCAAACGCAGGTTATTGATATGAAAATAATATTTGTGCATAATTGATAGTACTTTCATACTGATAAAATACCAAAATATCAAAAATGCTCAACGTTAATGTTCAAGTTTTCACTTCTGCCTGCACTCACGGAATGCAACCCGTCTTTTTTATTTTAATTCCAAAACGTGTAATTAGTTCTGTAGTGTAAAAAGATAGGAGGACAAACCCATAGGCTATATATCTACTATTAAATTAAAAAGTGTTTGACAGAAGTAATTATAATAATTTACTAGCTGAGCCGGCAAACGTTCATCATCATCATCATCAGCTGGAAGACGTCTACTACTGGACATAGGCCTCCCCCAAAGAACGTGTCGGTTCTGCGAGCAATGTGGCCTGCCCATTGCCACTTGTTGTTGTTCTGCTCTATTTTTTTTTCAATTGAACCTTCTCCTGACAATAACACAAAAAACAATTAGTAAAACCGGTCTATCTGTTTAGGCGTCATGCGATTATCAATGAAATTGAAGATTCATTTTTAGGGTTCCGTAGCTAAAGGCTGAAAAAAGGAATCCTTATAGATTCTTCATGTATGTCAGTCCCTCCGTCCGTATGTCACAGCCACTTTTTCCAAAACTGTAAGAGCTATAATGTTGAAACTTGATTGTTGAACTTGTTTGCTATCTCTATCGTATTTCTGTTGGTCACTGGAGATAGTAAATATAAAACACGTCATTTGACAGCGATTTAATGTATACTCATCCAATTTAAGTTGGTAACTGAGTTATATTATCACCCCCCAGTGAACTTCGTATCGCTCGACATTAATAGCTACTAACAGTTTGTATGGGAAAAAATAAAATATCCTTTTTCTCATTTTTTCTGAAATTTTCCCGTTTCCTCTCTTCGTAAGAACCTTTTGACACTAACTAACCCAACAAAAAAAGTATCAGCAGCATTGGTCCATACGTTCAGACGTGATGCCAAGAACATGCGAAATGGGAATTGATTTTAACTCTAACACATCTTTAAATATATATAGATAAAAGTGCTACTGAAACTGAAGCTTTGAGCTTGATTAACAGATGTTAACTCCGTAGACGTACCTACTTTATCTTTAAAACAAAGTATTCAAAGAATGGTTAAGATTAATATTTTCCCTTGGATCCACATTTTCATTATTTATCGTCATAGACCGGAATATAAAGGAGGAATTCATTAAAAAAAGCGAGCGAGCGACGGGAGCACTTAGCCACAATCCTACCAATAACGACCTACAAATGATCGGAGGAAAAACTTTCTCGATATTCAACTGTCAGGCCTCTCGGGCGGGGCGAAACACGAAAATACATAAGAGAAATAATAGTAAGTAAAAGGAACGAAATAAAAGTGGGGGCGGTGAAAAAATTGAAGAAAATAAGCACAAAGGGGACCGAAGAAAGTCGGGACTGAGAGATAAAGCGGAATTGGAGTTATCGGGGCGAACACGTGGGGGGACGTCGCCGGCGCGCGGTTGTGTGAGATCGATACTGTCAGTCAAGCGGGCGCGTGGACGGGGCACGAGAGGTGGCGGGTCCAACTTTCAAACTGGTAACAAGAACAAGGTAAGAGAGCGGAAGTGTAAGACGCCGCTACGTCGTCAAACACGCTGCATTTGTGGCTTCTGAAAATGCAGCTATCCAAGTAACTAGATTATTCCGCTAGCCCAACTACCTACCCGGAGGATCACTGCGACTTGGACGATCTATTGTGATCACTCCTAAGTACTGTATGCTTAATGCTAAATAGAGGTTCCCATAACCTCTATTTTCCTTGGCCATCGCATGACGCGTAAATGGATGGTAAATTTGGTTATTTTTTTTTGTTATGTTAATTGTTGTCACGAGAAGATTTAGAGGAACGAAAGAAAATTTAATTATGAAAATAGATTTTAAATAACTGCCTCTTGCTTGCCATTGGAATTCAATATTCACCCTTAGCTTTATTTAATGTAAGTAATCACATTATAATATCTACAATTATTGCTCTGTCAAATTGCATGCCATAATAATGGTGAAATATGTGAGACTGTGACGTTAAAATTTTAAGAATCGATACATACATTTGAAGCAATAAAATATATTTGATTTGATCAGTTAGACAATAACATGTCTCTCGGGTCAGCAAAAACATTACGTGCCTTGCCTCGCACTATTGAATTTTACTTTGGTAAACAATTGAAAAATACGTGTATTACAATCAATCGTCGCTCCCAGACTCAATTTGTTTAAATTTTAATACCAAGTGAAAATCAAATTTCACAAAGTATCGACGATAGAGTCTATAGAATGACAGAGATCCTAGTAAGAAAGGCGACGATAGTGTTAACGTTCAGAAATTATTAATTTCAGTTGAGTTTAAATATACACAATTAATCTTAGATCAAACCTGAGTGTCAAACGGGTAGGTTCGGCCAAAGTTTTTATTTTGTCTGCAATTTTAATATTTCGTATCGCACCTAGTAGTTCTTCATCTTACGTTTGCTCAATGTGACTTTTTCTTTATATAACAATAGCAATAGCTGATATAATGTGTTTTGGTTAACCGTAGGTAGCCTGGTTGCACCTCTGAAAACCTTTTAGTGATAGGTAGGTATAGTGTGAAATTAATTACTGTAGATAACTTTCAGAAAAACGATAGACAAATGGCTAAGTGGTAATGTAAGTTGAGTCAATGCTTAGTAGTTTTACTGCGCTAACTGCTTTTGATAGGATTTGATTTATTTCTGTTATTTGTTTAAGACAATAATAAGACACACTTGCCCTGTGCTTGGATTTAATTTCTGTAAATTTTACTTAATTTTACTGAGCTACCTCGGTAGCTCAAATGGTTAGCTTGTAGGTTTGACACGACAGGTTACAGGTTCAAATCCTGTCTGGGGCGAATTTTTCTTTGTTTAAAATTTATAGAAATAATAAGACACTACACAATAATAATTTTCTAGGCGATAGAAAGTTTTGTAGAAGCTCGATCTAAATTGTGTCATTGATTAACATATTCCTACCGCTATAGCGTCACAGACTACCTAATTTGTAGCATGCGGCGAAAAAGTTTTAGGATTATTATGTTGTTTTATTTTATCTATATATGTTTGTATACAAGTTACAGTTTTCCAGGACTTCAGTTAATAACTTTGAATCTTGTTGATTCACACAAACACCCATTTCCAAATTTGTGCCTTGGGGTACGGAATTTCAAAATTTCAGACTTGTTTCGTTGTTTGTATGCTAAAATTAGCTTACATACCAAATTTCAGCTTTCTAGGACTTCAGGGAGTACTACAAAAGTTTTGGTAATCGTCAGGGAGTCAATGACGAACTCGGGGTTCTTAGCTATCACTAACGTCTAGAGTGAGAGAGCTAATCAGTTGAAACTTTACATATTTTATGAGTTCTTCACAGATATTATATCGTGATTTTTTTTATCTGATCTAATGTAAACCCAAGTAACGACGGTAAAAAAAATTACGAGACGTAGGTACGGTATGTGGCCCTAGGACTGAATGTTTAATTTTGATACTTATAGTCGTAAACCTCAAAAAATCTATTTTCAGCTGTGGGTACGCCCGTGCCTGCAGTGATAGGACTTTGTTATTCTTCGATTTTTATGATGTACTTTGTTATTTTCTGTGACAACGTAATAGCGTCACATGTGCATATTGCATCTGGTGGATATCTACCCGCTAGTGCTTGTCTCTTGCACGTAGACGGACGCGGACTTCGGTTCCGTTGCTGGACAAAACACGAATCTGCCTACAACAACGCTTTTTTAGCCGTATTTTTTTTAGTTTTTTTTATCTTTTTACATGTTGAATTAAAACTTAATGAACGTTTTTTTATATTTATATCTATTTCTTGTGATCCATGATTAACATTTGATACTATTAGAAGCGGTGAATGAAAAATACTTAGAACAGTTAACAGAATAGTTACATAGATCAAAATGTATGGAGCTTGTAACTTGTTCACACTTGTAAGTTTTAATGAATAAATATACTTAAATTAAAACGTTGAAACGTTTTTTTACTATCAAATAAATCTATAAAGGGGTAAAATCTGGCAGGTGGTGACGAGTTACGTATATACAGAAAACTATCGATTACACACGACCGACCTCGAAGTGCCAACTATTACGTTCCGCTCAACGTTATGAGTAAAACAATAGCTTTTTAATTGATGCCGTCGAGTGGATACGTTCCAATTGACGCAATGTGCAATTGACTCTAAAATGTTAAGAGTACTCCACCGTCAAAGTAACACGTGCTTATTGTTAAAAATTTAGTGTAATTTGATATAGATTTTTACGTGAATTTGTAAATACGGGTAAGTAGTAATTTGTAAAAATAAAATATAGTAAGTTTCCTCACTCCCGTAACCCCGAAGGGAAGGCTTGGGTGTAACCAGGGCACCCGCAATTAGCCGAAGGTACGTAGTCTCTTAATGGATGCCAAACCTATAATAAATATTGTGTGCAGATATATTTATATAATTTATACATATACAAAAATAAAGAAAGATATATGATTTATTACAATTACTTTAACTTTACGTACCTACCTCATTACAATCAATTAGAGTAGATGTAGTGGGTACACACCTAACATCCCGAGGGCGGAAAAAAAAGAAAAGGTTCAGATCACGGCTACAAGAACGAACGATCTGAGGCTTTTGCCTTCCTTTTGCTGCCCGAACTGTGTATAGTATTTTTCTGCTCGAGGGAGAAGGAAAATGTAAATCTTTTTTATTTCTATTCAGAATGTTATGATACATACATTTCAGCATTATAGGGCAAATGCCTAGGTAGGTAACTAATAATTTAGAACTATCTAGCTTCATAGTGACAATTCTTTTTGCAGTACCTAACAGACGCGACCCTTTTTCTAAAATTATGAACAAAGGAAGCAATCAACAAAATAGTTTATACGGAAAAAAGGCAAGTACCACAAAATATCTGCACACGAGTCCTTCCCCACGACACACATTACACCAATTGACACACTCCAACACACAATAATAAAAACTAAACCTTATCAGCCCCTACTGAGTAATTTAGATGACTTCGGGGATGGGACGGTTCATTACAAACAACCAATTTATAAAGCCGCCCCCTCGTCCCTTCGCGCTCATAAAATGTATTAATCTACAGATGAGTATTAACTTGTAAAAGGTCTGTTCCTAATGGACGTCGTTCCGCAACGCCTTATTGTGGCTCGGCGGGAAAATTAAACGTATGTCCTTTTTCCTACCTTACCTTTTTCTATGTTAAGAAGACATGCGCCTCCTTACACCATTTTTAGGGTTTAAAAAGTTAAGAAAATAAATATTTTGACAAATGCGTCAACTTATTATGGCAAATAATAGTTTTTTTTTGTAAAGTTTTGTGCTAAAAATTTTATGCTCAGGATTTTGCTGTAGTCCTGTAATTTTAAACCTGTACAGTAAATATTTAAATTAATTTGAGGCCTAAATCTATTTATAGTAAAAGTGGTGTTTTTAACAAAAATCCTTACACGAACTACTCAAACTCTAACAACAAAGTAAGCAGATTAAATGCTTTTGTTATGGGTGTTAGTCAACGATACTGACTACCTAGATAACTAAGTGTTCATCACACAAATGTCTGCTCCTGTGGGGGATCGAACCCAAGCCTTGCGGTCAGCCGGTAAAGTTTGGATCGTACACTAGCCCCTCGACCAACGAGGCAGTCAAACGTCTATACATCGTCTATAATATGATATCAAAATGGATTACTTTTTCTTTTTATACCTACATTCAAAAAGAGAGAAAGTTATATGTTCGGCTACTAAATACATTTTTATGTATGTTATTCGATTTCTCCGTCATTTCTGAGACGATTTTAATATGTTATTATTTTTGTACAGGAAAGAGCGTACTTCCAAGGCGGTCCCTTTGCCAACCAGAAAAGAAAAAAGAAAAAAAGAAAATATATTTATTTGCGGAATATGCATGTTGAAGTTGTTACAAAATTATTTAAGCTTTCCAACATATTCTACTACATTGTGGTGTGCAAATATTTTAATATTTTTGAAAGTGATTATTTAATTACAATGTTTTAATATTTATACAACAAATAGTTTTATTATTACAATTTGAATTATAACTTAATATATTATATTATAATAATAAATTTAGCCCTGTCTACCGTAAACTACCACCGTTTCCAAACCTAGCCAGTCGGGAGAAGAAACAGCGAAACTAACTCCCCTGGCAGACAGTAATATAATATATCGTCCTTGTAGTACCATCGTTTCCAAACATAGCCCGCTTTCTGAAATTATAATAAATTATTATTATTATTGCAAACATTATATTATTTATGCTTGTCTGCAAGAAAATCTTTAACACTATAATATGTCTTATCTTCTAACAAGTCAAATACCTTCTTTTGAAATCTTTTCAATGGGTTTTTTTAGATTATCAGGAATCTGGTTGTATATACGAATTGACATGCAATATATATTAATTTTGCAAATATTGAGTTTTTCGTTAGGCACATGGAGTTTCTTACTATTTCTAAATGTGATAAACCTTGGACTTCAGCATTCGTTTGAAACAAATGATGATGTTTTTTTACAAATACACATACAGTCAGAATATATAAACAAGGAAAAGGTAATATTTTGAGAGACTTAAAAAGTGGCTTACAATAATGCAACTGATTAACACTCTTAATGACTGAATTTTTTGAACTCTAAAGATTTCAATTAGTTCTACAGAATTTCCCCAAATAGGAATACCATATTGCAAAACGGAAGAAACATACCCATGATGTGCTAAAAGAGATGCTTTTAAACCTGACACTTATCTTATTCGTCTTAGCACAAATATAAACCTATCAATTTTGTTACAAAGTGAATAAATATGCAGCTTCCAATTACAAAATTTATCAATTTTTATTCATAGGAAGTTGGTAAAATCTACATTCTCTATAGTAGTATTATTTAAAAAAAACATTTTAATTTTTTAGTCTCTCTATAGTGTGCTTGAAATTCAACTAATTTTGACTTCATAAGATTTATTTTAAGATTATTTTCTTTTAATCATTCCGCTACCTTAGTTAAAGTTTTACTTGTTTCTTCAAATAAATCCTCTTTATTTTTACACTCGATAAGGAGGGTAGTATCATCAGCAAATAAGATGGATTCATGATTGATAGCATCAGGCAAATCATTTATGTAAATTAAAAAAAGCAATGACCCTAAAACACTACCCTATGGTACCCCACAGTTATTAAAAAGATAATTGGAAGTATAGACTTTCCTGTGGTTTCCACTTATTTTACCGATCTGAATACATTGATTTCTATTCTCTAAATAACTTTTAAACCATTCTAATGATTTACCTCTAACATCGTGTCAAGTTTGCTGACAAAATTTTATATGATACAAAATCAAAAGCTTTACTCATATCTAAAAATACAGCAAGAGGAATTTTTTTACTATTTAGGCATTCAGTTATTTTTTTAACCAAGTCAAAACATGCATAAACTGTAGACCTCCCTTTTCTAAATCCATACTGATTATTTTTAATAAGTTAAAATGAAGTAAATAACTGTATAGTTTATCATACATTATTTTTTAAAAAATCTTAGAAATTACTGGAACTAAAGTTATACGTCTATAATTGTTCATATCACACATATTGCCTTTTTTAAATAATGGCTTGACAATAGACTTTTTTAAACGATCAGGATATTTTCCTTCTAAAAATGATAAATTAATTACATGACAAAGAGGCTTTGATATCACACTGGCAACATTCTTTAATATTATTGTACTAAAATTGTCATAGCCAGTAGCCCTTGTGTTTTTCAAATTATGTATTACCTTTATTAGATCATGCTCATCTACTGCTGTTAAAAACATAGTTTTATTGTGATTAGAAATATTATGAGACATAATACTATTTGTAGAACAGGGCTGATTTTTACTACAAGATTTAGTTTGATTTATAAAGAACTCATTAAAAAGATTACATATTTCTTGAGAATCAGTATATACTGAGTTATTTATTTTAATTTTTTCTATTTCTTCTAAAGGCGTTTTATTTTGAAATAAACTTTAATTTATGTCTCATGAAGCTTTAAATTTATTAGAAGATTGTTTAATATATTCTAATGATGCCTGTTTTTGAGAATCTAGTATACATTTAGCTAATACCTTTTTGTAGCGTATGCAACTCATTTTATTTCCTTTTTTGTTAAATTGGGAATAACGATAATTTAAATACAAGTGACGTTTTACTTTACAACACTTTAAAATACCTTTGGACAGCCATTTTATTGGCTTATTTGACACCTTAATTTGAGTTTTTGGAAAACATAATTCATAAAATAACATTAAGGTATCATGAAATTCATTAAAAGCTTCTTAGTAATTATCACTAGTGAGAACTTCACTAAAACTTAAAGATGATAAACATTCATAAAATTTATTTATATTTTCTTGTCCAAGGAGACGCTTTGTTTCAAACCAAAACAAACGCTTTGGTTTACAATATGAAACTGGCTTAATGTCTTCTTGTATACTTTGTGGAGTTTCATGGTCAGATAAACCAAGAATGTGAGTGTCAGAGCAAACATTATCTAAATTGCTAGCAATAACATCCAAACATGCAAGTTTCAAAATATGGTGACATAAATTATTATTTTCTAAAATGCCTGGTAAATGAATTGGTAGATTGTAAAAGGTCAATATTCCAATCTCCACATCAAACAAATTTCTTTTTAGAATTTTTCATAAATTTTCTAAATTATTATTAAGAAAGATATCTATGTTTGAATTTGGAGTACGATATATATATATATATCGTACTCCATTTATTATTAAATTATAGTTTATTATCTCAACTGCACAGCATTCAAAAGAGTATGGTATGTGTATTTTTAAATCTAGAGTTTTATAAGTAAGTTCTCTACACACTAATATACAAGTGCCACCACGACGCTGGTTACTGCGTGAGAAATAAGAAGCTGTATAGTATCTATCAAGTTAAAAATTTTGTTCAGAACCTTCCTTTAAAAATGTTTCAGAAAGGCAAATAACATATACTTTACCTAGAGAGTCTCTCAGTTCACTAATAGCGGCTTGAAGATAATCACGTTTATTTAATGCACCAGCAATATTTTGATGCAGCAACCTAAATTTTATATTAAAAAAAAATTCATGAAAAAACTGGTTATTACTAGTTAAATTTAATGATTTATCAGCTAATTTTTCCCTTAAGTAGTAGGGTATAGTACCTTTTTTTGCTGTAGAATCTGAAACTAATTTCTGAACTATATGTTTTTCAGTAGTTTCTTTTTTTAAACTAAAATGATAGGGTATAGTCCCTTTTTTTAAACTATTTGTATAAGCTAAGATGTATTTATTCTATTCAACACATTTTATTCTAAATTATGTTTATATTCCGCAAATATAATATTTGGTTTTTCTATTTTTTAATTCAAATTTTGCTTATTTAATTTGATAATTTTACTTTTAGGAAAAGATAGGAATTTATTTTTGTATTCCTGATACTCTATTTCATTTCTTAATTTATTGGACAAACACTCAATATATGTTTTATGTGTAACATGTCCATATTGTTCTATACAATTATGTATATCTAAGAAAGTACAATTATCATATTGGTTAGCTATTATTTTGATTTATAGTTTAGAAGTGCTACATTTAAGTACCGATGTGTACTTGTGAACAGTTTGTGTATAATGGTACATTTTCGGGAAATCGAGAAAAACACTTTATTTTTGTTTACCTTCTTAGTCTACTTATTGAAATCGAAGTCGGTTATTTGCAGTTTTAATGTGCTTAAATTATGACATAGTAAGTACAGCAATGTTTGCGGCTAAGTTTTGTTCTTAATGTATTTACTTAATGACATAAGTTCCTGTACTTATTACTAAAAAAAACACCCTTATACCTACACTTACTATGAGAATAAAATATGAGTTACAGAATCGGGATTACAATTAGTACTAAAACTTTATCCAAAGCCAATAAGGAATCAGTGTGAATTATTTTTGATACAAATTATGATAAATATGTAATTGGTCGAACTATTTGCATCGAGTAATTGACTG
>NJDC01000412.1:106383-126065 GCA_002245475.1 Calephelis virginiensis
ACACACACACAACCAAAACACACACACAAACAGCTTGTCTAACACCCTGGCAGTGAGGGCACTGTTTTTAGGGATAAACCTTGGAGAAAGTTTAATATATATAAAAAATATATAAAAATTGTCATTAAGTAATTCATTGACCGCATGAATGACATAACACAACAAAAGAAAAAAGAAATAAACGACTGAAAAAAGTTTCAATAGGACACACTCACAAAATGATCCGCCTAATAAAGCCTAAACATTTGGTTTAGATAAGTTAGCCCGTTCTTGAGTTATAACATTACAACGAAAAGTGGCATTGATTTTTATATCTTATATATAAAATTCTCGTGTCACAATGTTCGTTCCCGTACTCCTACGTAACGGCTTGACCGATTCTCACGAAATTTTGTGATATTAATGAGTAGGTCTGAGAATCGGCCAACATCTATGTTTCATACGCCTAAGTGATAAAGGTGACTCACCCCAAATTGCTTTTACCAAAATCACATTAAAAAATGTAGCAGAACAACGTCTGCCGGGTCAGCTAGTAATATGTATAGATATTATATCTAGGTATGTCGTGTGGAGCATAAATTTAAATGTTTCTTTATGTTATGTTACCTCTTTTATGTTCTTCGTTATTCGTTGGCCTATTCAGTTGTGGTGGAAGAGGCGCCGGGATGGCCGGAGCCGTTGGGGCAGTGGGAAGGCCCGGGTACCACCACCCCGTCGCCGCTTGACCGTTGAACATCCGTAACTTCTCGTACACACTGTCGTTCTGCGCTGATGCTGCTTGTTCCTTTTGTGATGCCAAATTTCTTAAAACTCTATTTATTGATGATACCTGTACATGATACATTTTTTTAATTTAATCATACTGTCACAGTGATTACTTTACACTTTAGTCCTAGACATAGTACCTGCTCATCATGTGATCATCTAACTATAGCTTCTTAATATCACAGTTAATGTAGGTATAGTGTAGTTGGGTGTCTTATGTGAATGGGACACCTTCGAATAGACAGGCTTTGAATATCTAGGTTTTGATATGTTATCATTGTATTGATATTATCAGTCCTATTCATTCATTCATTTAATTGCTAACCATTCACATACATATGTGATCCTCATTTGAGTATTTCGTTCATCTCTTTTATAATATGTAGGTAGGTATATTTTAAAGAAGAAGACGAAATGTTCATTTATTAGCTACGAGTAGGATCAACACAACGACATAGTTAAATATCATAAATGTTATTATCAGCGCAAAAAAGCGCGATCTGACGGAAAAATCATCAACAGGCAGAAGAGAAATAGTATATCACTTCCATGGTCGTATAAAGCATACTGTATATTATGTCCTGTGATATGTGTACAACGTGCGTTTCACACGTGCGTTTGCAGAACTTGTGTGAACAAGCGGTATAAGTAAATATAACACTGACATCAACCTTGAACGAGTAAAGAAATGGAAAAAGGAATTTTAATCAGAAAACGAAAGAAAGTTTTAAATAGACTTCAGCAGTTTCTTCAGAAAATTTTAATTCAACAAGTACTTATGTATTTTTAACGAAGTTGCCGAGTTCACTTCGAAACTTGTAAGGTTGGATAATTCCCTTTGATTGAATGGCAATGGTTAGTATATCCTGCCGCATTGGTAACATTAAAACGTTTTATACACTCGGTACTAAAGTTTTTGGACAAGTGGATGAAGTTGTAGAATGGAAAACTGCGGATGGGAGGGGGGGATTATCAATGGAGTCTAAGCAAGCGTTTTAAAGCGTCGTTCTGAGTCAGGGTCGATAGGATACATGCCGTCAAACTGACAGCGCTTTGGAAAGTATATTGGCAAAGCAGATAAACAATGCGAATGTCGATAGATGTAGGTACCCGGAGAACCTAAGGTTCACATTCCATGATCAAATCGTTTGGGCTTGATCCGAGTATGGTGTAAAGAATCTGCGAAATCGGTATGTTTTGCATAAAAGGAGCAATGAATTTAGAAGAAGCTTGGCTCGTCATTGGTGCAAGTGTATTCGTGTAAGTGTAGTCGGATAAGGTATTTATCGTTAAAAAAAATGTATTAGAGCCCTTTGTAACGCACCTCCGCTCCAATCTTATGTAAGCCTAAATTTAAAACTTTAAAATTGTTAACCCTTACCTCACTTTATATTCTGAAGTCGAGTTTATTTGTTAAAAAGCACCTACATTTATTCAAAAAACTTAATGAAGGCAAACTAATTACTTCTCGAGATCCCACAAAATTAGAAGTACCTTCGAGTGCGACAGCGTTTGATAGAAAAAGCCATCATGCATTGATAATGGAATTTTATTACATATTTTTATATATGTAATAAAATTCCAAAATCTATTCGAGAATTACCAATGAGCGCTTAAGAAAATATTGATTAGATGTCTGAAAGAACAAGCGTATTATAGCATTCACGAATATTTACCAGACAAAAAGTCTCTGGTTTAAAATTGATGCATTCTGATTATATTTTATAACATGTTTTTTTTTTTTCAAAAACATATGAGTACACGTGTCGTAATTTTATTTTATGAATTTTGCAAATTGACATTTATATTGACATTAATTTATTAAAATTAATTATAATTAAGCATAATTATTTATTTCCAATTTTTATAATTTGTTACTTTAAATTTATTAATTAAATTAATTACTTTATAAACATAATGATTAAAACATCACAATTTAGCTTACGACCTAAATTGACATATGAAATTTTTAATTGTATGTTGAACAGTTTTTATTATTATCTGTCTAGTTTATAGTTCCAATTTCATTTGATTTACAATCTGTATGATATAAAATTGCTAAAAGTATGTAATTTGCACGCCAATTAATTGGTATAGTAGGAGTACTGTAAATAGCTATAAGACCTTAAATGTATACTCTGCCAAAAGTAAATAAAGATGATTGATTGGTATAAATAAAATAATACATAGTAGACTTTCACCTAGTGGCGAGGAAGGGCACAATTCAATATTGACATTTAACACTCTATACTTTCAGCCTACCCCCTTAAAGGCTGCGTGACGATATGTAGGCATGTACTTGGATTAGAGAAGTAGTGTCTCCGTCCTCTTAGACCAGTAAACCAAAAAACTACCTAATGGGAAGCAAATTACGAACGCTCCTCGCCCTTTTAAGTTCCAAGCACGTGTAATTTAAAATTTAATATGATTACTAAATTCCAATCGGGAGCCTCAAAGGGACACAGATTAGGGCAAACCCCACCCTCACCCCTTCAGGGCCTAAAAACCCCAATATCCATCTACTTTCACTGAAAAAGCACGCATGCGTAAAAACCTGACGCACACAAATAGAACTCTATGTATGCCCATTTAACACGTACGACATCTGTTTGTATGTATGTATGTATGTAGGCAGTGCCGCGAGGCGTCCCTAGATAATAACATCTATCTGTTTTCTTGTTGCCATTGACAACGGGGAAATACATTTTTCCGAACAGGGGTGCAGCCATCGTCGGCTTCCTTGGGAGGTTGCCGAATTACGAAAAGCCATTTATATCGCGATCTTGTGAGGTCCATCTTCTGCTAACACCTTTAAATGTACAGGTGCTAATGAGAGTCAAGTTCCGTTTTAGGTAAAAAATAAGAAGTAGGTAAATAAATTCTTAAACATCCTTCGAAAAAATTAGACAAGTTGATCTAATCAAACGGAAAGTTACATTGCGAGTACATACTTTCGTTGGGGGTGCTAGTCAACGATCCTAACATATTGCAGGAATATTTCAATAAATACCAGTACCAATTTAATATTGGGAGTTCCTAGGAACTACAAATAGGTATCTAGTTTTTCACACAAATGTCTCATCAGGAATTAACCCCTGTCTTGCTGTCGGTCGATGGAGACAGGCTTGTTCGCTCTTAACCCCTCGGCCAAAGAGGCAGTCAAACAAACAAAACAAGGCAAGCAAGCAGACGATATCTTGATGGCAACGGACACACGCCATTCTGAGGCTTGGATGTAATGCCACGAATCCCTAAATGGGAAACAGCTATGACGAGCACAAACGTTATAAGTTCAGGATTACAACAATGTCTGCAAAACCAAGGATCGTCTCAAGGAGAGAGTCCAAAAGACTTTTTAGTTCAATAAGCTGCCACCTCGATAATTGATAACCTTTACACCTAGGTACCCTGAAATGTTATGAAATATCTAAATATAAAGACATTAGAGTACGGAAATTCTGGCCGACACTTGGCGAACCTAGCGACATTACATAAATGTAATCAAGACATCAGGTTAAAGTTTTGGAATCTTCCCAACTTCTACATTAATCTCAGGTTCCAACCTGTTCTGTCTGCATTTGTTGCTTTCATCCCTACTTGTAAACGGTCGGAACCACATATTAGGCGATACGTCTATTACCTGGAACTAATATTAAAATTCAAACGATATTAAACAGTGCCGATTCTGATGCACATTTTCTAAACTTTTCTATTTTTTCTTTAATTACATAAAAACAAAGGAGTTGCAACATTTCGACGAGTCGAGTTAGAATGAAAGTACATAATAAACTGCGTTCGTCAATATATTCCGAGACGTAGATTAAACGTCCGACTAAATGTCCCGTGCAAACCAATTTCTGACCACTACATGGGTGTTGACTCTTCTATTACTGCGTTGAAATAAGATAGCAACTGAAAATGAGTTTAGTTAGTGCACAGCTGGATGTCTACACCATTACTTTGTTTCGTTCCCAACAAAATATAAGAAAATAACGCTTTATAGTTTAAAGTAAATTAATTATTAATGAAGTGAAAACTTCTTTAGCGGCGTTGTGCACTTTTTTTGGAATGGGTTAAAATTTCTAAACTCGCGTCAGAACACGTGACCTGATCGAAAACTCCTAAGACGGTGCAGTTTGTGTACGATAGCACAATAAATGAATATTGTATTCTACCACATAAATGATAGTACTTTCATACTGATAAAGCAATTCGTGCAAAATTATTTCCTAACCATTCCAGAATATAAAAAATGCACAACGTTAATATTCAAGTTTTCACTTCTGCGCGCACTACCGGAATGCAACCCGTCGTTATTTTTATTTGTAAAACGTTGCTACTTGTATGTATCCTATCAAGGGCACGTTGAACCAAACTTTACAATGGCCCCTTAGCCTTTACCTATTTTCGCAGTAAGCGCCGACAAACTCACAGCTGCAATAGAATTACTACGATGAGAGTGTTCAAGGATCCAAGTCTATAATTAATTTTATAGATCTAGATTGACGCTAAAAGTCAAATAGTATATGAGCAAAAGCAAATGTTATTTGGCGTAAGAATTTGATGACCGCTAGTCTAACAAACAAATAAACAATTGAAAATACCGTTGCATAGGTACATTTTATCCTATAATATTAGACCTCGCTGGAAGCGTCCTATTGGACTGTGTCCGATTATGAATTTGTTTAATCCCTCGCTCGTACAGATAATGGAATGCGAATGCAATGTAACCGGAAGTGCTGTGATAGGAAATGTTTTAAAGTAAAAATATCACCGATGGTTTTGAAAGGAATACGGATTTGTACCGAACTTTTGGAAATGTAATGCAAAAATCGTTTTTTTTATGATATTGGAAGGCAAACAAGCAGACGGACGCCTAGAGACACCAAAGGTGGTAATGGTGCGTTGCCAACCTGAGGCCGAGATGTTAGGCCTCGAGCAAAAGTAAGTTTACCGGCTACCTTACCCTCCGAACCGGAACACGTTTTGACGGTATGGCGGCAGGAATAGGTAAGGTGGTGGTACCAATCCGGGTGAGTCGCTGCTAAACTCTACCACCTAGTGAGAATTATATAGACACGTTACAAGAATCTTTGTATAGATCTACGTAATTAAATCTATTTTGAATTTGAATTTGAATATGGTGTTGGCTGTATGGCTATAGACATTTATTTGTTCGATGAATTTATCACATCGCTGGCAGGTGACTTGTTTTAGACAAGTGTTTTGAAGGGAACTAGAGTTACGATATAGAGGACTTTAAATGTCAAAGTTACCGACTAAGGATTTTGCTTTTATATATGTGTGTCCTATACTTCATTCGTTCCTAGTATTAACAGTAGTTTCTTCTAGGATTTGCGAATTTTTTAATACCTTATAGGTCTCTTAAGTCTGAAATGTTCAGGATCCGTAATTTCTGGTCTCGGATTCTTTAAGTAGGTGCTTATACCTTACAGTTTTAAAATATTTGTTTTTTTATCCTTAAATGCAACTTAATACAGACAATTTCAATCAACTTATGAAATTGAATGGAAGAAGGTACGAAAGAACTGACTTTTTACTCATACACAGTTGCGCCCTTTTTGAATCGAGGTGCCCGTATCAGAGGGCAGCGATGTGTGTAAAGGGTCTAAAGTTCGGCTGTTACACGCGGTGTGGAGGGCTTAAACAAGATTTTAAAAACTAAATTTTCGTCATTGGACGGAGACAGATTTGCGGTTTTAAACGTTGAGTAAAATTGTAATGTTTGTTCGTGAAACTGAATAACTTTTGTAGCGTCTACGATTTTTTATTGATTTATATATGTACTATTGCAGACAGTTTGAAGCACTTGGTTACCTGGGGTATCTCATTAATTGTCATTAACAATAATAGGTATTGGAAAAATCTTGTTTATTTATCCCGTTTACTGAATATAATAAGATTAGGCAAATAAGGGAAACAGTGACACAATACAACAAAATCTGCTATAGATCTACTGTCGGCGACACACAAATCACAGTATGGAATGCAGATATCAGGTGACGTGTCCTGAACCAAGTTTTAACTACATTATTTACCGATCACAATAAGCGCACTACTCCGCTAACGAAGTTTTCACTTTAATAATTCGATATTTGTTAACGGTTCAATGGTATGTATCTAAAATTAATTATCACAGGACTTCGGTGTTAGCTTAATAATAATTAGACTACTTATCTAAAACTTTAGAATAACAATACCTCTCTTCCGTTTGCCTTCTAAGGAGCATAAGCTTGGCGATAAATTTAAAGAGTTCAGTTTAATTAAAGATGTGTTCATAGCTTTTTATTTGTGAGACTTTCGCAAATTGCTCCATAATAATATCAGACACAAAGTGAAAATCGTGTGAAGGAGCGTGTCAAGTTACTCCACGATATCTACAACGTGAACACGCAACGTTAGTGAATTCTACCCCAGACAATACTTACACCTTCCAATGACGCTTTCTTGTTAGCTTTACAAATTGTAAACTTGCGTACTCAGCAATGTATTCAACATAATTCGATATTGCAGTGTTTTAAATTTACTTGTGCAGGCGTTCTCGCGTCATT
This sequence comes from Calephelis virginiensis, assembly GCA_002245475.1. Taxonomy (NCBI): domain Eukaryota; kingdom Metazoa; phylum Arthropoda; class Insecta; order Lepidoptera; family Riodinidae; genus Calephelis; species Calephelis virginiensis. The sequence goes on from NJDC01000412.1 coordinate 113,721, forward strand.
TTGACATTTGACAGGTGTCATTATGGATGCGCGCGCACACGTCGGGGCCCCAAGACATGTTGATAGATCATCTAGCTACGATAGTGTTAGAGATCCCCTTTCTAGGTGGTCTTTTACAAATTCTACGCGATTCTGTCAAAATTTTATTGATCACCTTTGAATTAATTAATGATAAGCGACAAGTAAAAGAGCTCTTTTACAGATAAGATGTTAACATTTAACAAAAAACAATATTTGTAAGTAATTAACCTACCCAGTTGTTTCAGTTTGAGTATCATTATGCGTAATTATTGACTGCAAATGACGCTCTGATGTTGAAGAAGTTATTACTTGTCCTTGCGCCGGTTGGCAAATTGCCAAATTTGTATCTTCAGTATCTACACGCTCATATACCCGAAGAGATAGGCAGAGGCACAACCACGACTAACCAAAGACACTAAGTCTAAGATCTCACGCCTCTGAGTGAGGAGGCAAATTAAAGCGCTACTTTATAGCTTTTTATAGGTTTAATAGTAATGCTTCAGCCAAACCTGACCGTCCGCGGCGGAACGCGGGACGCAAAGCGGGAGCGACAACACCGCGAAACTGACGTAGCGTGCACGTAAATTGAGTGCGGCAGTTGTCAGTGAAGTGGGCCGTCTCTGACGTAGTTTGTAAACAAATGAAAAATGCTTCAATGGTAATTATCAACAAATTACACGAACTGTTCTTACCACAATAGTACCCATGGGGTATTTCACGTGAACCGGACGGGGAAAAAGGTGAGGTTCTGAAAAGCGACCATATTCGGCCCATTTGTACTTCTATTAGGTATGAATAGATACACAAAACATTTTTTTAAATATATTCTATATTCACCAAATTCTAGGTTTGTAAAGAATTGTTGTGATTATAATTAGGTACAATTTTTTAAAGTATTTTTTTTTGTATATACTTTTTTTACTGTAAAAAATTTACATAGCGATGCACATTAAAGATATACTGTTCTTTTTGAGAATAAAGTTATAAACTCTCTTAATCGCTATATCCGAACACGACAATTGCAAGCATTGACGTTACAACAGTAAGAAGGTAATTGAAACTGACTGAGGTATTACCAAAATGAATTCTACAATATTAATGTAACTAATAATGATTAAGTATAATTTGAAACCAATAATGTTACAAATTACGAACCTCCTGCCGTAATGTCCAGTAGCAAACTCTTAGGAAGTGCGCGCTACGTACCTACGGGGAAACTACTCGTATAGTAAATCCGAAGCAGTTAAAAGCCATTACCAGCAGATTCCGTGAGAAGGGTCGTCAGCCCTCCGGGATTAGAATTACTGTTACGTAGTATTATGTATAAACATTTTAACGTTTAACCCGCGGACGGGCCGGCTCGCTGCGGCTAGCGGCTGGGGTGCGGTCCCGGCTCGGCTTTTTTGTTTTGGGATGTCACGGATTGGAATTTCCGCTGCGCTATTTTCGACATTGTTACGATGTTCAATGGTTTATTGTTTACAGTTTTGTACTGTTCATAAACACTTTTATGATTAAACGACTGCAAAAATTAGGGTATAAATTCGACTGTATGTTTTTTAAGCAATTACTCAACTAGCGAACAGATTTTGATGGCTCTTTTAACGAAATCATCATTTCCATACAAATTATATCAAAATGCGGATTATGATTTTTGGTTAATGTTTTGGATACATTAATTTTGAAGCAGGTACTTCTGACTTACCTACTAATAATAAAAACGGAGTGGGTAGTAGGGAGGTACTTAGTTGCAGTTTTATTGCTTTAAAATTATGAGTTTCATGTTTAACTAGCCGACCCGACGAACTTCGGCAAAATTAATTAAAATATTGTTTGTATCAAATGATGGCATGTTGGCATTTTCCCGGTTATTGTTTTCATAAGAACCTTCTGCTGACAATAACAGACACAACAAAATAAGAATTATCGAAATTGTTTCATCCATTATTGTTTTTCCATGTTCCCCGCAATTTTCCCGGTTTTTTTCATAGATAAACCTTCTTCTAACAATAACTAACACAATAAAAAAAGAATTACCAAAATCGGTCCCTCCGTTCAGATGTGATGCGATGACCGCACGAAATGGGGATTCATTTTTTTATATATAGATATATTTTGGTATGTGATACACAAATAGCAGGTAGGTGGGACTACACCTAACTGAAAACCATAGGTATGGAAATTCGTTGCCAGGTGCCTATCTACTTGACATTTTATCGATGTCGTACCTAATCCAATGGTGTGTACCTACAGAGATACCTACCTACCCTAACAAGAGATACCAATCAACAACGGAGAGTCTGCCGCCATACCGAACGCTACTACATCTACCCAATTGTCACTGATGTGGTTCGGGTTTTGGAAATGGCTAATATGTTGCTAGCCGCGAGGTTTTTGCAACTTCACAACTTGCGGTCCAGTAATTTACGCAAGCCTCCTGAAATCCAAACCTCGTGGTAGTAACGCACCTTTAACGTGTTTGGTATCGACAGTGTTTGTAACCACATTTGGATATAACTCGAGAATTGCTGGACCGATTTGCACGATGTTTGTGTTTTTGTTCATCTCGGCTCCGAACTGTCGTTGTCGCCGGGACAGCTAATTCTAAGTACGTACCTATCTATAAGTATATTAATAAAAAAAGGCTTTTTCAAGTTTTAGCTGAGGATAAATAAGTTACCTAGTAGACTTGCACTAGAATCTTTTGAAAAGCCGCTTGTATGGAAAAGTTGGCAACGCACTTTTAACATAAAGAGACGCCTAAAGACGTGGGTGTATCCATACGTGTGTTTGTGCTTTCTTCAAGGCGTATCATATTTTTGTGTATGGAGATAGTCAAGAGGCTGCAGCGTGGTGCACGAAGTGCATCCGACCGAGTAGCCGACAGTCAGGAATTGGTCGCTATGGTCCTGTCGAGTCCCGACCGGGAAACTGGACACCGCCGAAACGCTACCGGCTCGCATTTCGGAGGCTTCGTGTCACGTGTGCAGGAGCCTCGGATAGGTTTCTTTTTTGTAGACACGCACTTACGTAACCGGACCTTCCAAACTGGGCCGAGCATTTCTAGTTACTGTCACCACAAAAGGTAAGAAAAATACCTGCGACTTTTGATATGCGGAAGACATCCGCTCTTGTTCTGGCGTTTACGCCGCTACATATGTTTATTTTTTTTACATACCTAGGCTAATTGGAAATTTACAACAAAATATCTGTTGCATAAACTCAAATCTATCATTTTAATAAAACTGTAGAAGAGTGAGTTTTTTGTTTTTAAGATATTAGAAAAAAAAGGCTACAAAAACGGACAATTTTCGAATTTTTCCCTATTTGTCTGTATGTCCGTATCAATACCTACTGATATTCACGCCAAACCACCAAAGAGGATTTGTTACGGAAGTATTGTGGAAAAGTACAAGAGTTTATTTTAAAAATATGTAGGTATCTATATTATTAAAAACAGAATTTTTGCGGGACAGTTAATTTGTTGCTAGCCAAACATCTAGTTTTTAATAATTTAACAAAGTGGTAGAGTTTTACAACAACCCTAGACCGGTCGTGGTAACCGCCATTTTTTGTTCTGGTTTGGGTAGTTTAAATTTCATGTTGGTAACACACGTTTTACATATTTCGTATCTGTAGATGATATATAAGTACTTGTTCATCGTCTGAAGATATTTCAGCTTGTTCCCTTCCTTTATTAAAGAAAAAATACAGGTACAAATATATATTTTTAAATAACAACCTACGTTGAATTATACATACCTAGGTAGGTACGCCATTTCGATTTCCATAAACGTAGCCGAACTCGGCCGCCGATTGCCGTGCCATCATAAGCAGATGACATTAATCCGTAGAAGAAGAGGGGCCACCACTCGCCGCAGACGCGTATGCCACGTGCGAGAGCAGGAGAACTGATGTTCTGTGCATTCGCGCGTAAAACGTAGTTTTATTGTGTTTGGCGCCAAAAGAAAAATGACCGATGTTACGTTTCAATATAGAAAATGTGGAGAAGTTTTTTAATGGATTTGTGTTGCTTTTACTTTGTATTCCAATTATTTGTTGGAATGCCAAGTAGGTATAAACAATACACAATCTTATATATATATATTAGCTCTGTAAGTTATCTACCTACCTACCTACTGCAAAGTTTTTTTAGATTTTTTTTTAGGAAAAGTCACTTTTTTACCAAAGTAGGTAGGTAGGTATATTCTTATTAAGTACCTACTTATTCACTGTTTTTACTTATAAATGTCGTTATCTAATATATTAGGTAGATTGGTAGGTACTACTTATTTAGGTAGGTAAGCAGTTAATAAAATTGACTTGATTTCAATAAGTATCTAAATCATCTAGGTAGGTACACAACGACTAAGTATTTTTCTTGATTTCCCCCCGGGGGGTCCCAGCTTCAGATCCAGACTTGGTGACATTGAGACCACCTCGAAAATTCGCCTTTTCAAATAAAAAAAGATTTTTTGAAATCGGTCAAAAATGTACTTAATTGAATTAGAATACCTATGTAGGGATATTTTTTGCCTTTTTTTCGATAGTACCTATTTGCTTATTCGCTACCTACCTACTATTGTGAACCTTTTACATTTAATATTTATAGCGGGTTGGTATAGGTACTAAACTTTGTGAGGCGTAAGAAGTTACTATTAATTGTTCTATGGTACTAAGTAAGTAGGTTCTGGTCTAATCTCGAAATAGACCAGTTAAGTAGGTATATGTTCAAGTACTTAAGTCAGGTTTTTTTATTAGAGCTATATAGGTAATTATCTAAAAATATTCGTTTTTATGGCAAGGCAAAAGATAAAAACCTACACCTACAAACACAAATTGACACGGGACGACTCCGTTACACCAGAAGGCAGCTCGTGTTCCGGTGCGACTTACGCCACTCTTCCTCGTGGTATCGATTGTTCCTCGTATTTTTATCCACTCTCAGTCGGTAAGAAACATCACGCCCATTCGACCGTTATGACTAAGTCTACGCAACTCCCAATAAATACCTATCCCTTTCTAACACACGTGTCACTGCATCTGTACTATTCACCTATTTGCCCAGTGGGCCGAATGCGTAGTCATAAAAATAGTCCCTTTGGCGCCGAATCTTCTGGGCAAGAGGGAACATAGGGATGAAGTATGAGCCATTCTAATTTAGCCCCTTTTATTATAGATGTATAGGTGCATCGACAGAGGCGTGTGTTTATGTGTTGGTTTGGGGGAGTGGAACGTTTGACCTTTTAATAATTCGTCTGACATATCGTTTTATAAATAGCAACATTTATCTTGTTCCAGGAAGTAATCAAGGCTCAGCGATTTTGGTATAATAATTAATTTGAAAAGTCGCATTATGTTTATTTATGCGCATTGACTATGCTTATATTGTGACGTGAACTTAGAACTTGTGATGACTTACGTGACTTTTATTTGTGTTTATGATATTTCATCTTTCAGCTCGTTTGTGAAAAGTTTTTTTGACCTAAGTAGGTATCAAAAAAATCTACTGAACGGCTTTAGGATTGTTTGCTGCCACTGTTATAGTAGGTATTAGGTATATGTTATGCGACGTAGGTAAACAGGCAGGTATTTTAGCCAGAAACATATTTAGATATTCCATTGGTATAGATAATGGCGCTAATTTTGTAGCGCACTTAGGTACTAAGCTAATTTTAAGTTAACGCTATCTTGTTCCAACGGTAGTAATCTGTAGAGACAAAGCACCTTTAATACTATGGGATCAGTTTGTAGCTACTCGACCGCAACGATTCAAAACGTCACAAGTTGGTATGCCGTATGACCCGGTTGGTGTGACGGTTCGTCGTGTTCCAGTGGAAAAAGATAACATACACCTAAAATATGTGTACTTAGTTGGTGCTCATCGGCATCAGCACCATGTGGTACTTTGTTTAACGCACTACATTTATTGTAATTTAGATTTAGTAGGTAGGTACTTATCGTCAATTTCGAAAGATTATGATTCTTCAACTTCATACTCAAAGCAGTTAGATAAAACTACCTACATACCTATGATTTGTATCAGCACAGTAAGTAGGTAGGTATGTCAAATAGCACAAAATAATTTCAAGCTTATTTATTATTCATTAAACTTCACCAACAGAAATCTACAAAAAAAAACCAATTCAAAAAAGTTTCCGGGCTATAACTATAACAGGTTTAATACTAAAAAACCTACCAAAAAAGGAATAGTTAAGCTTACAAATCGTATTATCGCAGCATTCAGATTAAAATATGTAGCTAGATTGTGCAAGGTAGCAGAAGTCATTATGATTTCTAAGCCTGGCAAACCTCCTCGAGATGTTACATCTTATTGACCCATCTCACTGCTACCAGTGATTTCTAAGTTATTTAAAAAGATTCTTCTGAAAAGGCTGAAACCCATTTTAGACGAAAAAAAATTGATCCTAGATCATCAATTTGGATTCCGGGAGCAACAATCTACCATCGATCAAGTGTACAGAATCACAAATATTATTGAAAAATCGTTAGAAGAAAAAAAAGTTTGTTTGACAGTTTTCTTAGACGTCGCGCAAGCATTTGATAAAGTTTGGCACGAAGACTTAATTTACAAGCTAAAACGTATGCTTCCTATACAATTCGTATATTGAAGAAAGAACATTTAGAGTCAGGCATGGAGAAGCCTACTCGGGACTTAAGGAAATTAAAGTTGGAGTGCCTCAAGGAAGTGTGCTCGGACCGATCTTGTTTATACTTTATACCTACTTGTGATATATCGGAAATAGAAAATAGCACAAATGCAACTTTTGCTGACGACACGGCTATTATTGCTGTGGGAAGTACGCAAGAAGAAGCAACAGAAAAAGTTCAAACTGCTGTAACTAAAGTCCTGTCATGAATGAAAAAGTGGCGGATCAAACTGAAGAAGCCAAGTCTACACATATTAATTTTACTAACAAAAAAGAAAAAAAAACAATTTACATCAATGAGTAAATAGTGCCATACTCCAACACAGCTAAATACCTGGGTATGACTCTCGATACAAAGCTACGCTGAAAAGCTCATGTAAAAAAGGAACGAGAAGAGTTAGGCATACGTTATAGAAATATGTGTGGGCTTATTTGCAGACATTCGAAATTAACAATCCAAAACAAAGTATTAATATATAAACAAGTTCAAGACCAATATGGACTTATGGTATACAGTTATGGGGATGTACCAAAAAGACCATTACACAGTGTATACAAAGGTTTCAATACGAAATGCTTAGAGATATTGCAAATGCACCCTGGTACATAAGAAATGATGAACTCCATCGGAATCTTAAAGTGGAGTTTGTCAGTGACGTTATAAAAAAAGTGCAGTAGCTCATAACCATAGACTTTAGCATCATGTGAACATCGAGGCAATCCAGCTCCTCGATATCAAAGGTACAACGAGAAGGCTGAAAAGGACAAAGCCATATGAACTAGTGTAGTGTTGTGTAGATTCACAAAGTGCTAGTGCCCAAATCAAGTGACAGTGTTTTAAGTTCAAGATACCAATGGAACTTAAGTTTAGAGACACTAAGTAAAAGTTGATGGACTTATACTTAGAGACTTATACAGTAGCTCAGAAGATTAAGAGAAATTAGAATTACTCATTAGTCTATAGACTAGATTGTAATGTCGAAGAAGATGCTCAGTAGAGCTTCTTATGGAGAAAAAAAAATATTATTCAGCTTATTCATTAGTTCATGAACAGTTTCACGATGAGTTACGGCTTTGTATTCTCCTGTGTTAACATTTGGCTGACTACACCAGGTCGACACGATTATCACAAAAATTGGGCCGAAATGTCAGCACAATGAAACGAGAAAAATATGTTTTTTTGTGCGACAGATGTGACACGCGTCAGGGAGAGTTCTGTCCTTGTTGTTGTTTCTGCCCGGTGGCAGCACGAGATCTAGGTTCAATTGTTTTTTTTTTAATTATATTTACGTAGGTAGAAATATATTTATATAGGTAGGCAGATTCATTGTACTAAACGGTAATACAACCAAGTCTCTTTTTAATCAATAACGGTCAAAGAGGGGTGTTATGAGTTTGACATGTCAATTTCCCTCTTTCTAACTCTTTCTCTCGGTATATGTGTGTCTAGTTAGTGTCTAGTTACTGGTTACATTTCAGAAAGACATTTTTGAAAATGTTAACTTTATGGTTCTTAAAGAAACCTAAGAAGACAGATAATCGTATGATACCCAAGAAACACACGTGGCCCATAGACACCAAAAGGTACAATAGCGCGTTACCTATCAACCAGAGACAGGAACGTTAAGCTTTTTGCCTAAGTAAATTTTTACCACCCACGCTACTCTCTATACTGGAATATGACAATGATTTTATGTAAGTGTGGCGGCGAGGAAATTAACGGCGCGGTGGTACCGGCCACAGAACAGCACCGCACCTATAACATCTCTGGCGTTTTGTTGTCTGTATTTTGCCATAAAAAATATTAGGTTATCCAGCAGCGGTCTTAGTTTCATAAGTATTTATTGATTGATTTACGCAGTCGTGAAAATGTAGTGAAAATGTATGCCTGCGCCTGTTGTTTCTTTAAGACGGCGCAGGGCGCTTGCGCGAATGTTCGTGTTGTCATGTTTGTGTACGATAGCGCAATAAATGAATATTGTATTCTACCACATAAATGATAGTACTTTCATACTGATAATTAAAGCAATTCGTGCAAAATTATTCCCTAACCATTCAAAATATCAAAAATGCACAACGTTAATATTCAAGTTTTCACTTCTGCTGCCACTCCCGGAGTGCAACCCGTCGTTTTTTTTCTGACATATACAACTCTAGCTTGAATACAACTGCGTTAGGATAAGCCCACCCTGACTCAAAGACTCACTTTGAAATAGCTTACCCAGCGCCCCATTCACACTATGCTATTCCTTTCTATATCCGCGATCTTGCCTTGCCTTTGAAAGGTAGCACTTACTAAGATATACTTACGCACAATTTCATTCACTTGTTTTACAACTTTGCAAAACTTTTACATCTGTTCTGGATACGTCTCTTTCAAATGCCATTACCTTTACCAACTTATTTTATTATTCTTTTAGTTTACAGATTTTGTCAATATTTTTCTTGTAGGTGTATAGAGAGCTATTAAACAAATTTGTACGTGTGTACAAAATGTTTTTGAATGTCTGTTGTCTGGCTATTTTGTTAGGCAGCAGTTAATAAATCTGACAGCTTATAGTCGAACATGTCCATTATGTTCGAATTTATACATTCAAGTCAATAATACCCAGTGAAGGCGAATGTAAAGGAAGGTTAACTGTCGCCGTAGCGACTGACGACTGAAAGGACTTTGGACAATGCCCATATAAGGGTCCCAGCATATGGTCCAAATATTCCAAATTGAATTAGGATACTCAATACACTATCTGGTTTATTTTGATGGGCTTCACAAAAGAGGAAGGAATAAATGAGATTCAATATTTCGGCCGGCATTTTTTTAAATTTTAAAATATAGTCTTTTTAGAATACTATAGGAATGGTAATTAAAAACACGACGTATATAGCCAAAAAAAGTGAAAGGAATGGTATTATCCAAGCTGGTCTTAGCAGGACAAAATCCAAAACCCAGGCAATTAACTCGGACAAAGGAATTAATGATTTTGACGGGATTTGTGAACTCGTAGCCCGGGTAAGAAATAATAGCTTGACTGGAAAATAGTTTGTCTTCAGATGAGTTCGGGACCGATACGGGGTGATAGAATGTATTAATGAATAAATCATACATTTAACCAATAAATGCTAACACTATTATCAATTCCATTATTTATTTCGACTGTCAGCTACTATTGTATAGCAATAGAAGTAATTTCATACCAAGGAGAAACAGTTATCAGTACTCACACTGGGGATGTTGTCGTTATTGCACACGTTCTCGCTGAGCAGGCGGTCCCTGATCTCCCACGCGAAGATCGAGGGGCATTCTCTCTTGTAGTCTGCTATCTTCTGCACCACGGGAGTGGTGGCCACCCGCGGCTTCGACCCGCCGATCGCTCGAGGCTTTATCGACCCCGTCTCGTAGTACCTGCCAACAACAATTTACAATTAAACACATAAAAAATTAAAACAAATTACTACAAATGATCCAGCTCCGACGTGGCACCCACTTCCCGCGGCCTACTCTCCTACCCGTGTGGTGTCAGTCCGCAACTAACAAGCGCAAAATAAACGAACGACCGAAACATTAACCTGCATTTCTATTCACGTCAGATATTTTTAATATTCAAACGACAACTTAACAACTATCTTCGTTCCATAATCTGGTGAAACATTTTAATGGCAAGCTTACAACGTAACCGACTGCGCAGGTGTGCACTGACAGCTTTAATAATATCCGGTCTTGTCTGTCTGTCATTTCCATATCCCATTCATTTTTTGCAAAATTTTAAAAATACATAAGAAAATAAGTTGAACTATAAAATGACAAAAGAATTCGCTAGGTTTTATTAACATTAAAGGTCCCGGACCTACTCGAAGGGCATTAGAACACAATTACGGGTATAATCTCCAAAACTATCCCCTTATTTCAAGTACCTATACAAACACGTTTCCCGTAAACTCACATCCCACAGTAGTTTGCAGTAAAATATAGCCTTTATTGTGTTGGCAGCAGAGCCGCGGCGGAAATCGGCAGACGGCAAACGTGTTCTGGTGGGTGCGGAGGATGTACTCGACGCAATGCCATTGTTGCGATCGACATGTGTCGATATTTAGGACGAAATGTCGTGGGGGAACGCGACAGTCGATTTGTTGGTGATACAGTGGGTTCGATATCGGGGTACTTTAGTATTATTACTGTCTTTAAGTGTTTTGATAAGGATGTTGTTGAAGTTTTAACATGTTTATCTTTATTGTTGCGTACTAGTATTAGAGATACATACGATACATGTATCTCCAATGTGCCTGGATACTGCCGCGATTTCGAAGATGTGACCTCGAAGTGTGTGTGACCTCACTGGCCTTTTTTGTAATTTGGATTTACAAAAATATATTATTAGGAAGTAGGTACTTAAGCACAAGCCACCCATCAGCCTGGAACATGAATGTGACAAGCAATCGTGGATATGGTGAACTTATACAAAGTTCATGATATAACTTTAGTCGAGTAAGTAATTCAGCTGTATTCTGAAAAGGAGTAACATGTATGTTTTGTATTAAAATTATAATAATTGATTGTATATCTGTGTTGTGCTTTTAGCTGGGAATAGCAGGGTTCGAATAGAGCACTGGGTGAGACATTTCAAAGAGAGATTTTAAGTCAAGGTGCCTAATTCTGTGCTTATCCCAACGAAGTTGTATGAAAGCGAGAGTTAGTTATCTCAAAAAACATGAATGTATTATAAATGCGGTGGAAATGAGAGTCTGTGGCAGAACGCTCGCTAACCGCATGCGTAACAGTGAGATTCGAGAAAAAGTGGCATTAAAAGAAGGTTTTGGTGCTAAAATAAGTAAAGGCAGGCTCCGCTGGTTCGATCATGTGGAAAGAATGACAGATGAAAGATTGACAAAATAGATATAGGTACAATGCGAATATATAAGTTGACATAAGATAAGTACGTAACATTGAGAATCACTTACAATACAGCAATGTATTATAAGTAAAAACCGAATTATATGCAACATAAAAAGCTTGAAATGTGCATCCAAATATGCATAAAAAGTGCTTGAAATATGCACAAAAACTGACAGAATATGCAACATTAAATTAATATTTTTTATATATACATTATTCCTTTAGATTTAAGGTTATTGTTAGTAAAAACTTGTTTTAAGTTTTACTTTACTGTATCTTATAATTTATTGTTTTTTAATAAAATAAAAACTATTAAGTTTTATTACAAAAGTTTTTTTTATGACATTGGAAGGCAAACAAGCAGACGGATTTCCTGATCTTAAGAAATTCACGACGCCTAGAGACACCAAAGGTGGTAATAGTGCGTTGCCAACCTGAGGCCAGGATGTTAGGCCTCGAGCAAAAGTAAGTTTACCGGCTACCTTACCCTCCGAACCGGAACACGTCATGACGTTATGGCGGCAGGAATAGGTAAGGCGGTGGTACCAATCCGGGTGAGTCGCTGCAAAACTCTACCACCTAGTCAGATGTCACGGCGTTAGTGACGGTGAGCCTATGCTCGCCTTTTACGAGCTGCCTGGCAAGGAAGGCAGATGGTCTATTTTACAAAGGAGCCCGGACCAACACGGGGAGGTTATTAAGTAAAGACATTTTATTACAGAATCAGCATACATACATACATATCTTTACGCCAAGTCCCTT